>JAPESX010001007.1:0-12287 GCA_029590615.1 Nemania bipapillata | reverse complement strand
AGCTTGAGAGTATTCGCGTATCTGCTTCATTCGAACTTCTTGTGCTATTTTCCGACAACTAGGAGATTCCACACTTGTTGGTATACCTGAATTCGTGCATTGTCGTTGCTTGTTCTTTATGGACAGCTCAGCCTCGGACGATCTACAGAGCCTCCATTCCGGGGGAAGTATTCTGCTCCACCTCTCTTCTAGTTGAGTTGGTGATACTACGGTACTTTTTGTATCATCGAAGCCTTTGGTCTTGGTCTTGGTCTTAGTCTCCTGATTTACAGATGATACACGCCCTTTATATGTGTCTACGTGATCGGCTACACTGTTGTGTGTTGATGAGACTTCGCCGCATGTTGTTAAGCTACATTTCTGCTGATCGGTTGAATCGTCATATGACCGAACACCTGTGTTTCTATAGACCCCGGTAGCAATCAAAGCTTTCCGTATGCTCTCGGGGGTTGCAGATCTTTGTGGCTCTATAGGATTCATCTCTATGCCGACCTGGGATTTTTTGGCCTGGGGCGAGTTTTGGGTACTAGACCACGTAAAATATGTTGTTGTTCTACTTGACCTTGACTGGTGATGAGGATGGCTAGGTGTGCCAGTAGGCATCGAACAAGGTTGAGTTATGGCAGTAGGCGAGGATGGGGTTGTGAATGATGGCACAGTATCTCTAGAAGTCACGTTTCTACACATAACCTCTTCGTTGCCATTTACCTTAGCTGGTCGTACCTTGTGCGATTTTGTGTCTGTAGAAGTTTGTTGGAAAAATGACGAAATCTGTTCGAGTTCTCGGCTCTCACGTCTAACTTCCTTGAGCCTGGAACTTGATAACCCCTTCTGTTGCTGGGTACTACGGTCATGACTTGTTGGAAACGGCATTTCTGAGAAAGAAAGATCGGTTACTATAGGGGATATATTAGCAGCTTGCTACGCAACATGTTAGATATCCTTACCAGGGTGCTTCTTTGATACACGTTTGTTGTTGAAGAGGCCAGGCTTTAGATTAGGCTGAACCTAACAATCACTCAGGGACATCTCCAGCAGTGACCTTAAACCGGGGCACTCACTGTAATTCGGCTGTTGAGAACAGCTTCGGAGGTGAAATTGGTCATCACATCCTTCCCGGTAGCTATGTGCCTTTTTTTCCCCGACTTGGTTCTCCTTGACCGACCCTCGTTTTCTTCCGAGATTTTCTCGCTTTTCTTGTGGCGACCTGATTTCTTGGTGTCGTACTTATCAGGCCTCGTCTTGTACCTCGGCCTCCTTTCGAAAGCCTGAGCTACATCTACATGGGGTGTCGGTGACAACGGGCCTGCGGCGCCCACCTCGGCTTCATCTAGGGGGGTATAGCGGGAGCCCTCCGCATGCTCCGCACGTTCCGATGTATGTTTTATGTACCCTCGCTGCCGAGGCTCTCGACGAGGGCTCAGGTAGCTGATCAGCGAGCTATCGTCAGCGTCCCGTCTATACCGCTTCGGGTTTCTCGTCGGCAGTGGAAGACCAGGAGGGGAAGAACCCTGAGCAGGTGGGATGTGCTGCGGCCTCCACAACGGATCTACGCGCCTGGCATGTTGGCGGCAAGGAGATGCATGTCTATCTTTGGAACGTGGCCGTTTTCTGTAGTGGATCGGTTGGTTTCGAGATTCTGGTAATCCTATCTTGGTGCTAGCAACAGGAGCTGTCACTTGCTCTAGCCAGCTCTCCACAACAACATGGCTGTCTGGCGCGTGGGATTCTCGGTTCAACCTTCCCAAGCCCAGGGTGGGCTTGCGATGGGCCGTCCGAGCGGCCGCGTGGTAATGATGGTAAGGGTGGTAATGGCGTCCGTGGCGATGGCGATGGCGATGCTGGTGACGGTGGTGAAGCACGCGCTGACGTTGGCGAAGTGGGGATGACTCCTGGTGGTCCATCTCCACGCATACAGTGAAGCAATAAGGAGGCTCTGAAACCCAACAGGTAGAGAGGCAGCGGGAGCAGGAGGCAAGTGGCAGGCGGCAGAGAAGCGATAGGCGAACAGCGCTACTCCGAGATGCTCGAGCATACGCGTCTTCCCTAAAAGCTGAGAGAGCTATGGCTTACCTGCCCATTCGCAGGCGTTTATGTGTGGGCAGTGTCCTCCATGACTGGCCTGAGACGGGGCGCAACTGTCCAAGTACCTACCTAATCTACCCCAGCGGGGTGATTGGTACGGACAGCAGGAGCTAGCAAAGAGGCAGTAGGAGGCGGCGGGAGCATGCAAGTCAGTATCTACATGTACATACCTGTCATACCTACCGTACCTTAGGTACCTACATGGCATGTACCCAGTAGTCGATGAAACTTGAAGACTCGCCCTTTCCCTGCTCCTGCTCCGTCGATCCTCGCATGCATGATGAAGTAAGTATGGAAGAGGTAGGTAGGTAGATAGCGTGGGCACCTATCTCCCTATACAATGTGCTCCGATCTGCTACCTTACCTTACCCTACCTTGCCCTACCTATTACTCAGCAGCAGACTACAACAGGCGTTGCTTGATACCAGTTCGGCATATCCCGTCATAGGAATAGTACCAAGACGTAACGTTGTCTGAAGGCATAGGCACACCTATAGTAATCCCAGATGAGTGTGCTCGCGTGTCCTTACCTGAGAAGTAAAGTGAGCCCTAGGCTTTCGAGGTAATAGGTGTCGTGCCTTCGTGGCTCTGCTAAGAACCAAAGGGCTTTATGATTGTTTAGGGATGTATACAGAACCATCAGTAGAGTAGATAGACTGCTATAGAGAGGTAGGTTGGTTCGTTAACGGCAGTGAGAGCTAAAGTCTCTGTGAACTGTGGGGACTTATTTTACCCCTGGGCGTTATTTGATCTCACATATAGTCAGGCCTATAGAGATAGGGTAGCCTATAGGGATTCCCGGGACTCCCTAACCTAGATCTTGAAATGCTTAAATGTTAGGGCAGGTAGGTAGTACCAAAATGTCGGCTAATGACCCGGTTGGTGAACTACTTAGTACGGGAAAATTACAAAACCTAACCCCTACAGTTGACTAGGTTGCTTGATAATAGCAGTAGCAGCACTATACACTACACTATTCTACACTACTATACACTACTTGTATTATTACATAGTATACCTCCCTACTATGCGGGCTTTGACCGCAGTTACAACTTTGAAACCCACCGCCCCAAGAAAACCATACCCCAAATACGATCGATTCGTAAGCTCGATCCTCTGCCCAGCCTCACAATAGGTACGTAATGCCGAGGAGCACTAAGCGCCAAGTCGACAACTATTGCCGCAGCAGACAACCTATCTTCTAGGAGGGCCGTGGAAAATTGCTATAGACTGACTTTCAACTTACAAGGGTCCTGCCGCTATGTCCCGAGATACGTGCGCCGGATATTTACGGTAGGATAGGATGTGTTCTAGATGCTTTAGCGAGGGTGTCACCTGGGTGCCCTGCCAGACACTGCATGCCGAAACCTTACCTGAAAGAGAACTATCTACAGGGTATACTTGTATGTATGGAGGATGTAGGTACAGTCTTTGTCCTCGATAAAAGTCGAATACCTTTTTTTTTTTTTTTCTTNNTTAMWAAAATTGAAAAAGCTATCTTTCTGATACATACCTACCTACCTTACCCAGTACTCTTCAGTCACCCAACTGCCTATCTCAAAAGACGGCAGTTCTAGAAACCGGGAATACTTCCGCCCATTCTACAAGCAGCCGACTTGGTACTGTATATAGATCTAGACCTGACATTTCTTCATCGCTCGTCGGCATCCCTGCTGCCTTAGTGTAATCTCAGTGCTTAGTGATATACTTGGTAATATATTGTAAGCAACTAATTCACTATTCTATATCCACTCTGCCCTACTTGCAGATGTTGGACCTACTTAGATAATCTATATCTACAGGAGTGCCGTACATTAGTATATGCAGTATACTACCTAGCTCAATTACTATATCATGTAGTGTGTGTATGCAGTACGCGGCGATCTGCTATGCCAAGCTTTCTGAAAATAGCTGTATACCCCTGGCTGGGAACGTCCTTGTATCCTGGTTGGCTCCCCAACTGTCGCAACGTGATATGCAAACAGATCTGCGCCATTGAATGCTTACACTGGTAGCGTGAACCATGACGCCTTGCACGAGCGAGGTAGGTGGTAGGTAGTATTAGTTGGATTACCCAGTATTATTAGGTAGTAGGTATTGCTGGCGGTATTACTTCTACCACCTAGACTAACCTACCCATGCATTATACCGAGGACCTCGCCTCGCACAAGTAAGGGTAAGGCGATGGATGCCAAGTTGCTGGGCTGGACATGTCAAACAGTGCATAAACATCAAAAACCTGCCTGGTTAGCTTGGTGCCAAATCGTTGGCATTGCGGAAACACTTTGTGTGTCGGGTTTGTCCACATTCGTCAGTCTCGTCTATCCCAGACAACCCATTTCTTATTATATGGCGCGCGAATACCTCTCTACCTATATCGAGTCAGGCTTGCCATGGCTGTTTCGCATTAGGCCGGGACTGGTAATCTACTCGTCTAGCCTACTCAAACCTCGTCTCTCGCCTCTCCCCCGCCTCTGTTTCGCACTCTATTTAGGGCGTCTAAGCATCTTCTTCCTGGTCCACTCTTGCCCCATCCTATGTGGAACGATTTGACTAAAGATCACTAGTAGGGCCGTCTAATTGCACTTGGTAGGTGTATTGCCGCCTTATGCTGCTTCCAAGATTCCACCATCTAACTCGATGAAGGATAGACAATAACGGGGGGTGGAACTTACCACAGATCACGACTGGAGCTAGGATCAGAAAATAGGCATTGTTACCTTGTAATCTAGCCTTACCTTACTTGGCAACTACTACTCTGTGGTGTTATGCATGTATTGAAACCACTTGAGAGCCTAGGCAAGCCAGGGCCTCAGTCGTAAAGTACCATAACAGCATCCATCTCTGGTATCAAGGCCCAGTAAGTCGGCTACCAAGCATCGCCTCTCGAAAGAGACGTGCGGTCGTGGTCGGAGCCAGTCAATCATACTTCTCGAGAAACTGTCCCCACCACACAGATACACTACGTGGTTGGCATTGCCGGCAAAACACGTCCTTATCATGCCTTTATACTTGAACAGAGAACATGTACTTTGCTTCAGTGGCAACCACACCTGGGTAGACGATAGCTAAGACGAACCCATTCAATGAGAGGCGAACTATCCAAGTAACGAGCATAAAGGCTAACTGGATGATCTTCGCGATTTCGGCAGGGATTGCGAAACCGTGTTAGACTCACAGCAGATATCAAGCATCCAAACCAAAGGATCCTAGCAACCTAAGCAATCTAAGTAACCTAGCAACCTAGCAACCTCTCAACAGAGAGTCTGTGGAGCGGCATTTTGTCCAGTGACAAAGCTGTACATGTAGCTATCTAGGTACCGTAGTAGCCCATCATCTCCCATATCCCATATCCCCGACTCCCACCTCCCGGCCCTATGTAGATTAGGGACTCAGGTCGCTAATTCTTGAACGACTCGGCCTATCGCTACTAGGAGACGGACTCCTAGTGCGCCTCGTCAGGGACCTTGGCATTTCCATGTGCCGTTTCGAACACCAACTCCTTCTTTTCATCACGAGCATCTAAAAGCTGTTTTGATCTCATACGTCTGATGGTTGTTTGGGAACAGCCCTGCTGGCACACCCAAGTACGTCTTCAGACAACGTCAGCGATTGATTAATCATTCTTCTCTGTCAACGAGAGAAGGTTGAGCCGAAGGGTGCGAAGACCCTGCTGCGCATCGTATACCGTGTCGTATACCACGTTGGATACGAGATATAAATCGGACGGCCTGAAGCTATTGATCGTCCTCATGCGCCTCCATCTCATCTTCGAATATCGTTCAATCCCTGGGAATCTCTACCTACCCCTCGTCACCGGCTTCCATCCCCTGGCAGAGTAGCACGCCGACCTCCGCAAGGCAGATATATAATACCCACGTATTCCCCTCTTTTCTTGAGTCTATTTGGGACCTCTTGTGCATTTGAAGACGACAAGACCATAACTCTAACGAGCGTTTTTTTCGATTCTATCCAACTACCTGACCTTCCTCCCGGCGACGGATCAAGTCAAACAACCTTTGTCTAGACTGGTAGTTTCTAGTCATCACCGGCTGCCAACTAAGTTGTAAGTAACTCCTTCGCACTTTTACTCAGACTTAAGCGTAATAATCGACATCTCCCTATCGCAAGAGCTGAAAGCTTAGTCATCCTTACAACCGCTGTATCCTTTTCCCCTTTTCTTCTAGCAAAGTAACTAAACATGATCATTGTAGTTTATTTAGCGCAAAATTAGTTTTCCAGCAAACATGTCGAAGTTATTCATTGGGTACGAATATGCAACTTCATCTAAATGGTGTGTGCCAAATTGTGCTCATATTAGATAATTCAGGGGCCTTGCATGGCACACCGAGGAGACGACGCTACGACAGAAGTTCGAAGAATTCGGACCGGTCGAGGAGGCGGTACGTTTCTTCAGGTTCCCGAACTCGTGGATGAATTTACGTCTAGGCTACTACTACATAGTAAATAAGCTGATTCAATCGCATTACAATAGGTTGTTGTAAAGGATCGAGACACTGGCCGAAGTCGCGGTTTTGGTTTCGTTCGATATACCACTGTAGCCGACGCCGACAGAGCCATTGCTAATATGAATAATGTTGAGTAGGTGGACTCTGACTAGGAGAATATTCTGGTCTAATACTTAATGGACTACACTAGATTCGACGGCCGAGAAATTCGCGTGGACAAGGCCTCGGATACCGGGCCAAAGAACAGCTACGGCCGAGGTGCTCCATCATATACAGGTCAAGTTGGACACGTGCAACAGCCGCAGATGTACATGGCTTATGGGATGCCAAATGCGGCCGCAATGTACCCACAGGCGTCATACGGAAGGGGAGGCTATCCATCCCAGCCAATTGCCTACGGCACACAGCCGGCACAGGGTAAGAGCATATATCTCTATACCGATGTATCTTCAAGGGATGGATTATTAACAAATATGGTTTAGGTTATGGTGTACCCACGCCATACGGATATCTAGACCAGCAGGGCGGCCACCAGCCTCAGGGGCCACCCCGGTATTGATTCGGCCGTACCAAGAAGCATGCCTTCGGCTTAAGCAGTCTCGGTCGTGGCGGGTTGATGTTGGTGGATAAGAGTGCACCACCCATATACCCCTTTAACACGCCACCTTCAACCTTTGGCCACAGTACCCTACTCTCGAGCCGGAGCATCTACAGATAGCAACTGCTACCCTTCTACCAACATTCTTTCACAGCACCAAATATTTGGTCCCTCCGTTCTTTTTTGCCGAGACTAAAGCAAACAAACAGAGGAGGATCAAAACTTGAAGTGCTGCTTACGTTCCTTGTTGAATGTTTTTCTTCTTATTTTACTGTTTTATCATGATACTCATGTACACGATCTTTTAACGAATTTCAAAATTTGGAGAGGGCGAGGCCAAAGAGGGCCGAGAGACCTGACAGATCATATCTGTTCGGGAAGGGGTTGAGATTCGGCGTGTTTAAGGGAAAAGTGCTAGTTTCAACTGTACCTAGATTGCAGAAGAGCGCACTGAAAAACACGTTAGGGAGAGGTATAGGACATAGCATCTGATCACCCCTGAGAATCTACCCTTTATAACAAGTAAAAACACTCCGTAGGAGCTCCCTTGTATGCCCGTCTTGTATGTTGTTGATATGCGCTTCATTCTATGCTGTATTGTCTTCATCTATAGACTAGGATATGTATCTGTCTAAGTAATCTGCGGACTAACACAGCGTTAAATAATTTCCCCCTCGGTTAGGTCTTCTCGGTCTCTTCTTGCTCGTCTACGCTGCTCACTTTCGCAAACTCATGTGACACGTGCTCTGAGTGGCTGTTGACCTCGGTCTTAACCTCACCGACCTTGATCCGCCGCTCGATCTCGCGTAGGCGATCTGATAGATCCGTGACATGGACATCTCCGCTCTCGGGACTGAGCTCGTTGAGCGCCTTCTCGAGCTCGAGGAGATAATCGCGGTTCAGGCCGCTCGGGCCCTCGCTCCGCTGGATGTGTTCGGCCAAGGCCAGCAGCTGTTGCCGCGATAGACCTGCAATAAGCCTCTGAAGGCCGCGTCTGTCGACTCGTAACGAGGGCGTCAGGGGTAGCTGTCGGACGGGGACATAAGCCAACGGAGAGGGAATCGTATCCCGGAGAGTCGAGTTGACGGCCTGCTTGTAATAAAACAGCCGCTGTCGTGTTGCGTCGTCTAGATTTGTGAGATATTCCCTGCCCTCGAGCAACTCATGGTCAAGCTCGACGAACACGGTGAGAACCGGAGTGGAGTTGGTATCCTTGAAGGCGACTGTCTCAACTACGACGTCTACGCCCCCGCCAATACATCGTCGAAGTTGCGACTCGATCTCAGACCCGCGGAAAGACCTTCCCCTGACTTCGTTTCTCTCGCCTTCTGGTGTGATGAATTCGATCTCGCCCTTTTCTCGGTAACGCACCATGCGGCCTGTCTTGAGCAGGCGACTGCCGGATTGGTCGAGAAATGATTGGGCTCGAGCGATGCTCTTCCTAATGAGCATATCAAAATCTAGGCTTTCCATATCCAGCGAGTTGGCACTGGATAGGGTAGTCCCTCCAATGACGAGCTCGCCGACCGCGCCAACCGGCATGAGCCGGTTGTGATCTTCTGGGCTCACGATCCAGAAATTTCCGCAAAAAGGGTTGCCAAAACCTGGTATCACTAGAGGTGCCGTCATCTCCGTCGCCGACAGACCGAGCGGGCAGGCCTCTGCCGAACCATAGACGAGGACCACTTTGGCCTTTCCGGCCCACTGTGAATAAATCTCAGCCTCGAGGTGCGTTGCGCGAAAGCAGACCACGGCCATGTCTGGCAAATTATCGGGATTGAGCTTCCGCGAGAGAGGTGGCGTGAGATAGGTCCAATTCACTCTCATGCGCTGCGCGGCTGCGGTGAAACCTAAGATCCTCTCCATGGAGGAGGGAATGCAGACACAGCCCCCATTCACGAGGGTCGTGAAGATTTCGGCCAATGACACATCAATGCTGTATGAAGAGAGCTGCATCACCCGACTCGACGGGTTGATCCGAAGTGTAGGGCCTTGGCCAGCGCATGATGTTGCTAAGGCGCCGTGGCTATAGGACACAGCCTTGCAGCTCTTGGGACTGGTAAGTGCTAGGAGGATACAGGCTATGTCGTGCGGTTTTGTTGGCCAAAAGGCAGGCAATTCAATCTCTTGCACCTGCGGTGACAGGATTGTCTGTTCGTTGACAGCGATGGTAGGGCACCCCGAGCTTTCAAAGTACCCGCGCACGCTATCCGAGGCAAGAATGAGGCCCCGATGGATGACTTGGACAATCCAAGGAAACATGTCTGTAGCCTCGGAGTCAATAGGGATAAGGATGCCACCCACCCTAAGCAAGCAAAAAAACAAAACAAAAGTCAGCCGGTCCAGGAAAAAAAAAAGATCGCTGCCATAATAGGTGGGGGAATAATACTAGCACTCACATTAGGACAGACAGCATGGCCACTATGGCCCATCGACTCTTATCGACCACGACGGGAAGCGGCATCCTCGGTCTGACGCCGAGGCTTAGCATGTACTGAGCAAGGCCTCTAGAAAGTTTAACAAGCTCGGCATAGGTCAATGCGCCATCAAAGCTGCACACGGCCTGTATGTCGCTGTTCCTGTGCGCCTGGGTAGCAATAAGCACGGCAAGATGCTGGTTCTGTACATCGATCTGGGGCATGCTGTTCCATGCAAGTATCTGGTTGTGGTCATGCACGGTGAACAAGTCTGACTCTTTCACCGTAGCACTGGGGCTTTCCAAGATGGTCTCGACAGCCTTGCCGAAAACGTGGCCGATGGTGACGGCCTGTTGGTAGGAGAGAATGCGATGTCCGACGACAACAGTCAGATTACCGTCACGTATGCTGGAATCGACATTGATATCGTACTCGGAGGCTTGCGTAGAGCTATTGTGCGAAAATTTGCTGTTCGCATGGCTGAAATTGGACATATCCTCGTAGCTAAAAGTGATGCACGTGTTAAACAGTCGTTTACCTTTGGTGCCAACCTGATGCTCAATCATGCTCATAGGTACATGCTGATGCTGCAGAGCCTTCTGATGCTCTTGCTGGGCCTCTCGGAGGAGGGCCTCGATCTTCTGGTCAGAAAACGCTCGCGTTCTACCAACGAGAACCCTCGAAAAGGGTCCAATCGCGCTTTCGAGCCCCGTGATAGGTAGGTCCCGGCCCGAGGTACGGTACCCGAAGCATACGTCGTGCACCCCAAGAAATGTCCGTAGTAAGATTCCCCAGGCGACTCGGAGTATGGTCGACTTATCGACCTTATAGAATCGGGCGAAATCATGTAGCCGCTGGAAAGGGATCTGTAGATGAATGGGCGTTGTCTGCCATTCGATGGTAGCACCACGTCCTGGGAAAGGTCGGGGGAAATGGCAGGGTTGAACATCGAACAACTTTTCTTTCCAGAACTCTGTATCTGTACTCGATGATGTTAGTTTTAGGCGTTGATAATATTCGGGGAACGACAGGCAGTTTGCGGTGGCCGTTTGTCCTTCGAAATAAACCCGCTCGAGCTCGTTGAAGAGAATAGCGATACTTGTGACCTTCTCGATTGATTAGTCTAGGACCTCAGTGAAAAAAAAATGAAAATGGAGAGGCCTGGTAGGCGGATGAGACCGAGGAGACGTGAAGATAGAGAACTATAAACGATTCACCAATAGAGTTAAGAAGACAGAGGGAAAGAATCACGTACATCACAGATAGCCTGGCTGATTTCTAACTTTAGGTAGGCCTTGCCAACAGTCTGGCAAACAATGAGCCGATGCCAGGGAATCCCTTCTTTCAGTTGTAAAGGTGGTACTTTGCCAATAGCCGACATTGGGGTCTCGATTTCCTCACTTTCGATGAACAACATATTGGGAGAATGGTTTCGTAATATCACCTGGTCGTAGAGGCCCTCCTTGAGGACACTCGGCGAGAAGAGAGTCCGCATAGAAGGGTGCTGTGACGTAACTTGGTACCAGGCACTACAGATGCGTGACGTGTCGAGGGGGCTGCCGACGGTGCTTAACTCGTACGTCGCTTGCGCGAGCGAACTACCTGGTAACAACGACTGGTGGACTAGGATGCACTGCTGGCAGGCCGTGGCAGGGAATACGTCCTCGACGTTGTTTGTATTCAGATTCAACCGAGGGAGAACATCTCGGTTGAGTTGATTTAGTCCCTCAGGCGTGACGCCGAGATAGGGGACATCTGACATGGAAAGCCCTGGTGCATAGTCCTTCAGCCTGCTGATGGACTGGCGAAGGACGCGCTCATAGTTGCGGATCCATGTCTGTATTTGTTCCGGATGCTTCGACTCTCCGTGGTGCAGGAACTTCAGTTTCGCCTCGCCCTCTTCCACCCAGACGGACACTTCGAAGATAGCAATTCGACCGACGGATCGCCCGACGTCGGGAATATCCGTGGGCATGGCCCTGCCGGGAACACGAAGCTCTTGGAAGACGGCATTTTGACTTTTCAAGAATCCTAGGGCGCCTCCGTAGGTAAAGATAAGCTCAAGGGGGCAGTGAGAGAAGGCAAATGACTCGGCTGACGATGCATCGATGAGGTTGGCCGTGAAGTGCGACAGACTAGCCTTCGCAGCGGCCCGGCGCGCGTCTTTGACGAGGCTTGAAATGGTGAAGACGTCGTCTGTCGGTGACACATTCACGACGAGGGGACACAGGTAGGTGAACCAGCCCACGGTCGCAGAGATATCACGGTCATGGTCTAAGGCGGGTCGCTCGTGCTCCTGATTCCAGAGAATCGGTGCGGATCGATCTCGGAAGGTCTGCGCGAAGGAGAGCAGGAGAGCCGACATGAAGATGTCGCAGGAGTCGGTCTTGAGCTCCTTACTGGCCGCCTCCAGCACCGATGTCACCTCGGACTCGAGGGTAAAGCCGAAGGCGACGGTGCTTCCGTACGTATTCAGAGTATCCTTGACGCCCCAGTATTCCCAGTTGCGTGCGGGTAGCTCGAACGCAAGCCCCGTGACATCGGTGGCGGTCTGGACCCGGTGCTTCTGATGCAGGGTCCATTCCTTGAAGCTTAGAGAGTGGCCCGAGACAAGATGCCCGTCAGTGAGTAGTCTTTCTAGATCATTGGCGACGACCTGCCACGATTTGAGGTCGACAACGAGATGATGTGCGACCAAGAACAGCAACTGGTAACCGT
>JAPESX010001006.1:0-12289 GCA_029590615.1 Nemania bipapillata | reverse complement strand
CTGGCGTCAAGGCGGCTGAGGAGGCGCTGCGCGTGTTCGAGGTGCGGAAGAAGCAGAATGCGGTTTGAGATGGTTAGGCTCGGGGGGAGGATGTGGAGGACATGTTATCGGTTCATGGGACGAGATAGGGGATACGAAAGATACACGTGGAGCTGATAGCTTTAGCAGACTTACCTAGTCGCTCCTTTTTTTTGCAATGTTGCTCAATTAAAATATACTCTCGCTTCAATACACAATGAAACCAATCATCCGCAAACCGAAGGGTGAAAATGTCCACATACTAAAGCGGCGCTAAAGACTCTGTAGTATAATAAAGTGACTGTAAAGCTAAAGCGTGTTAGGCATCAATAATTAGCGGCCACCCTGTCTTCATTAGAATTTTAAATTTTGTAAGATTTCCTGAAAAGAAACAGAAAGAAAAATACGGTGGGCAATTTAGCTAACCACCATTGAGTTGGCAGAGAGATGTCTAAAAATAGCGGAACCTGGAACCCAAAATGAAGATCTGCATACACACATATGACACACTTATATGTAAATAGAACATCAACATGCAAGCAAGTCAAGGTAGTAGAAATTTGAGATTCCCTTGACTTAAATATATAATCGTTTAGAGTTGTATGTAGCAGTAAGCCTTAAGTTGTTTAATCTATCCTAACGCAAGAGCCGGAGCTCGCATATCGGCCGCATCGTCAGTCTCCCTCTGAATCTGATACAACGAGAGGGGATGCAGGATCCGACGACACAGATGCAAATGTCTCAGCATCGACCCAGGACAGACCGGCGGAGCCGGGATTCGGTCGGACTCGACCAAAAGCCCAGGACATCCATGGCTGCGCGCGACCTCTTTCCATCGAGCCACAACTTCATCATCAAAGGAGAAGTCCCAGGAACCAACCCACGCCAACGTTGCAGCGGCATGCGGCACCTCCATTCCCTCCTCCTCCTCCCGTTCATACCGGAAAATAGCCGCCTCCCCTTGACGCGCATTCCAGAGCTCCATGACTTGCAGCATCGGCATTTGAAGGGCCGCCGTCGCCGCGAGACGAAGGAGACCGTTGATACGGGTTGCATCGTTTTTCATGCTCAGCTGGTTTGATGTCAAGGCGAGAAACTGGAGTCGCGGGAAATTGGTGAGTCCCGGGTCCTTTGCGAGCGGCAAAGGCTTGAAGAAGTCTTGTGCGTCGACTATGAAGGACACTGCCAGTGATTCCAACCGAGCACTAGCTTTGAAGAGTGTGGCAGCAAGTTCCGGGAGCGTAGGGCGATAGTTCGTGTCGAGAAGCTCATAGAATGCGTCTTCGTCCTCGTATAAGGTTAGCGTCTTGAGCGTGGTGGGCATGGATAGTCTAAAAANGTTCTTCCATTCCTAATCAAAAGTCAGTAGATGTTGCGGAGGGGAACGTGAGATAGACACGGACCTTGACCCTGGCCCGGCTCAGATCCCGTTTGTTGGTACTGAGGCCGACGCCAGAATTCTAGGTGCATCTGCTCCAACCTGGGCAGCGCTCGAAGAATAGAGCTCATCGCCCCCGGTCTGAACCCTCGATAAGACTGTCGGCGGACGAGCAGTCTTGTGACGCTTTCCAGCTTTGAGAGTTCCTTCTTGAGGCTGATGAGCTCTCCGTGGACCCTCGATCTTGCCAAGTAGTTCATGTGTCGAATGACATGCGGCGGGGCGTGATATTGAACACTCCGGGTGCTGCTCTCCCACGGGTGTGATGCGTCATGGTCTCTCCGCGTTAGCCTTCGTGCGTCGGGGTTCCGGTCGAAGGGGCCGTCTTCAGAATAGAAGAATGGGTCAAACCGGTGGTTTTGGAAATAATGGTCAGAATCGCTGGGTGAGTAGACGCTTAGCTCCAGCGTGAGGCCGTCTTGGCCGCGTGGACTGTCCGTCTTCCAGTGCGATATCACCTCGAACAGCTGGTAAATAGCTTGAGTGGCTATCTCATTGTTCTGTAAGGGGCGTGAGTGTGAGTGTGAGCGTGAGAATGGGAATGGGAATGAGAATGGGTAGGTAAATGACAAGACAGGGACCAGATACTAACCGCCTTAATGGTGGCCCGTTTTTCCGGTATGGAACACGGATCACATGGGTATCTCTGCAACTGCACATAGAACCAGATATGCTTGACGTAACTCATGCGATGCCTAACATTCTCGTATAGGCCCTGGAGGCGTGCTGGTGATAGGATGAGCTGGCGAAAGCTTTCCTGTTCCATCACACGCTGCCATTCCTTGCAAACTGTAGCGTATGTTGCTAGGCGATCCACAAAGACGAACTTCGTCGTATCATGGGCGCCGTTTGTTAGTATCCTAAGGATGGCCAGCCGTAGCTCGGGCGATAGATCCGTGAAGTTCGGCATTTTGATCGATTGCTTCGGCTATCCCACACGAGCGACTCGCGGTCATCCGGAAGCCCCCATGTAAGGGCCACGGGCACTTTCTACATACCAGATACTTGGCAGGCTTACAGATACCTAAGGTACGCCTAAAACACGTGTATTTTCCATTATGGCTAAGAAACAAGTACAACAACACCAGCAACATCAATAATAAAGCAACCTCGAAATGGAGGCTTACGATATTGAAGACTTCGAGTATTACAGGTGCGTAAATAAATAACGAGGTATAAAAGTAGTCAGTATGAATTACTAATAACATGTAACTTAAGTCTTGGGCTTATGTACGCGAACCCCCATCTTATCCCTTCTTCTGTCTTACTGACCGCCCCCATCGGTACCGATTCAGTTGTGCGAACGAGTCCGGCACCAGTATTGAGTGCTCCGTCTAATTACTCTGTAGTACGAGATCGGTATTCTACTCTCTTCAGCTCGTTTGCATCTGAATACCACCTATTCATACCTCCGTCGTATCTATCTAGTAACTTGAGTTCCGATAAGAATTGTCGGATATAGCGATCCCACACCCTCTCATACCTTCGCCCGAGACGTTGATAATAAACACCCATCTCAGCGGTGTCTTTACCACTTGACTGGCAACCAATCTTGGGTGGTGGCACGTAATCAATTCTATATGCCTCATTCGTAAGCAGTTCGGGTCGGGAGAATGTCCAATCACGGCTAACATGTGGGAAAAAGGTATCGATTGAATCTTCCTCCGAACCCTTCGCCATAACTCGAAGAATCTCCAGCCGGAACCTATTCAGAAGTACATCTGCAGCCGGCTTTCGGGACCGCCGTTTCAGCGCTTCGAACAAACCAGACCTTCGTACCGTGCTTTTACGTCGTCCTTTGAGGTAAAGATGTAACAATTTGCGTTCTAATGGACTCGTATTGCTGTCTATGCAGTCGATATATTTTTGCGTGTAATATGGGGAATATCGTTCGTCAGTCGAACTGGAGGACTCGTCTGCCTCGTTGACCCCATCATCTATCCGACTACTTTCGCCACGGCCCTCTAGGTCTAAGCCGCCCAGCCCGCCCCCTTTTGTATCGTTCGCTTCCGCTGTCTGGATTTCTTGGCTATTATCCGTCTTGTGGAAATCGATATTGGCGAACATACTGTCAACATCGTAATTGTTAGATCCATGGGAATAATCCTCATTGCTGAGTTTATCGACACCTAAGGCGTCGTCAAGTGGGTTGGTGTAGTAGACACTGCGATGGCCATAGTGATAGGGACCAGGGCCCCCATGTCTCTTCTGGCCTGGTGCACCGGCATCCTCATCTAGTTCCTAGTCGGAATATGTACGCTTCCTCGAAGAGCTACCTTTCGCGCTCGAGTCCATGCTGCTATAGTCCATCTCCAGGATATCTCTCTTATGAGGTTTATTGGACAATGCGGAGGTAGAAGTGGGTGGACACAGTGTAGTGTCGAGAAATGGGAGACCAAGATTTTGAGTAGCTAGCTAAGCGTGAAAATGGCCTTAGACAAAGGATAGAGTCAAGTCAGAATATAGCTGGTGTCTATGCGATGTGAAGAATATCGATGCTACTGTAATTTGGGTTTGTAATGGTTGGGATGGAAATCCCATGTCTTAACCAATAGGCCAATAAATATAGAGTGCTGCTGTGGTAGATTCTTAAGAATTCTCCAGAAGGAAGTATGCGGCAACGGGTGGGAGTCACTTCTCGGAATGCCACTGCAGAGTTGAGAGGTGGCGAGTAACAGCCTTCGAATACGTAGGCTTTGCATCTTTAGCTCAGTATGTACAGTACAGCTAGTTGGCAACTTCAAGTCAGTAGACAGGGGAGATGTGAGGAAGGAGGAGAGAGGATAATGACTGGACATGACGGAATTACGTTAGTTGGACCTACCTCGTAACACTGTATATTGATGATAAGAATATAATTTACAACTTAGCGATGAATACTTCCTTTACCACATGTTAAGTACTTATGAGTAGTGATAGCGTAGCAGCATCATATCTGGTGTAATGCCTGCTCATAACGTGAGTCTTACCTCCTTTCTTACCTCCAAACTGCTATTTTATGATACCACCAGAGGTAATATGCTTCCGCGTAGTCCTGTATCCCGATGAGGCCGCCAGTAGCGTAGAAAAATTATGTGTATAAGTGAACAGTCATCGCATTTCTCACTTTGTGTGTCTATACATAGTCTTAATCGAAAGGAGACTCAGAATATACGCTGTAGCATAGTGTATGGTGATAATCTCGCCGTTCACTCGGAGTATTTTGGCGATTACCTATTAAACAACACGGGACATCATTAGTATTTTCTAGGTCCTGTCCGGGAAGCTCTCTAAATACCTCATCGCACCAAAGCATCCCCTAAACTAGCATACCAACCTATCACCAAGCCCCCTTCTATTTACGTATCCATGTCACCTCTAGCCACGACGCAGATGTCCAGGCGGGGCACCCTTCTTCACTTTGTACAGCCGAAATAACGTAGCGAACGCACCCATCCAACCTAGCTGCTCCTTGCGCCATTTCTTCTTCCTCGCCCACTCGGCCTTACTAGGGCCGGCCTCGGTATCGTGCTGCGCGGCCGTGTTCCGCCAGTGCCGCTTCTCGACGATTCTATCCGGCTCTCCCTGTCTTCCATCCACATTTGTGTCATCCCCGTCCTCGACCACTACGGCCGCGGGCGGAGGGGAGAAGAAGATAGGCTGCGCGGATAGGCGGGCGGGGAGAGAAAACTCGAGGTCCGGGATGGACAGCGAGCTCCCCGGCAGATCCGAGCCCGTGCCCGGATCGTTAGAATTGCCAGACGCTGTCGTGACCTCGATCCAGACCTCGGCTTTACGGATCGAGTCTGCGTACATGACGGCTAGCGTGATGAGCACTAGGGGCACGGTCACGGCCCAGAACACCCAGAACTGCGAGTTTCCCGGACCGTACGGCTCTTGAATTGCCAGGATGCCGGACACGATAGAAAAGGGCAGGAGGACACCACCAAGATATGCGACGCGGTTTAGGCTGCGCTGGTTTTCATCAGATGTTGACAAGTCCATGTCTCCATTACGGTTCTCGCCCGACTTAGAATTACACGGGGCTCCGCGGGCGTCTGCTGGTAATATTCCCAAATCCGCGGCTGCATTTGTTTCCGCACTTAGCCTCCGCACTGGTATCTCCACGCTTGGTATGACTGGGCTGAGATGGTGTAAAAGCTGCGCTCGTCGATCGAGTTGGGAAAGTAAGACTTCCCATTCCGCCGTCGCTGACTTAGTTGTTAGAAGAGGGTATGTATCTGGAAGCATCTCGACAGGTCGGTGCTTTACTTTATGCCGCTGGCGCGAGACGCCTAAGTTGCGTTCGAGAGAATTCAAAGTCTGAGAGAATAGAGCCATAGTATCAACCGAGCCGGCAGACAGCTCGAGGCCAAGCGTCTCGAAGAAGTCGTCCCATTTAGTGATGACGAGGTCTTCGAGGAGTTCCAAGAGGTCCCTACTGCTAGAACAACTATCCTGTAGACTGCTCTGCAGCATTGCCTCAAGACTCGGCATCTCGTCACCGATAATTGTCACGTTGCCATCGGCATCTGTCCGTGTCGTGATTGTGGAAATGCCGTTTTCATCTGGCATCCTCCCTGTTGTGTAAGCTTTGTACCGCCTAGCGATCCCTAACCGTGAAATATCCCATGCTGCCCGATCCAAACAGAGGACTGTACCGGATGATTTGTAAGTGTATATTCCAAGGTAGGAACATGAGAGGGGGGTGGGCAAATCTCACTGTGGGCTTTCTCAGAGAGCCAAATGGATGCGCGACAGAATACGACACCATCACCGGTAATAGAGGTTGTATGTGCAGGGGGTTCACCCGTCAGATCGTGGGGAATCGCTTTCTGCTGTCTGTCGCCAGGACTAGCGGATTTGTGAACCAACTCCGGGTAGTCGTAATGCGCCCAGGAGGCTTTAATTCTCTTCGGCGGTCTATAGCTTCTTCTCGCGGCGTGCGCTTCAATGAAGGTGGCATCGATATCCGCCTCCTCTTTTAACGCTATACCGTGCTCTACAGGTAACCCGGGGAAAACGAATAAATGGCACATGGAATTGTTGTGCTCCTGAATACAGGACCGAAGCCGGGCAACGTCATGGAGATCTGTTTTAGCCACTTCGGTACCTGTCCATTTCAATACATAGGCTGACCCTATGTGAGGCCGGTCCCTGTCATTGGCGCTGATTACTGGTGTTGGCATCGATCCCGTCAAGTTTTCCATAATTCCCGGCACGGACACTGAACTCATTGGTCCGATATCGTGTATAATCCTGATTTATGCATCGCGTTATATAGCTTTATCCTGGCTTGAACTCTCTAAGGAGATAATGTGGTTGTACTCATCGAGCGAACATCATGCTAGAAACGAGGATTGCGGTTCAACACTGAATATACACTCTGACCTGTTCCCGGTGCTTTCTACGGCTCGTGTCGCTCGAATCTATACTGTTCGTTGCGCGACGCTTGAAAATGAAACTCAAAGTTGTCATGCAATATCAGTTGGTAGCGAGACCTAAAGGCGAGTTGGACTTGGTGAGGTCTGTGGTCATCTAGCTATACAATGTTGGGGAGTAGGAGGAGCATTGGGTTAGGTAGGCCAGGATTAATGAGATTACAAGGCAAGCCGGATCGGCTGCATATGCACGAACTAAACCGGGGCTTCCGAGAAAGGTGCAGCCAATGACATCGAGGCGCGGGAAAGAAATATAGATGACCGAGTATTGGACCTAATATCCTACGCTGCGCTAGATAGCGCGTGTTCTACAACACCATGTATAGAATAGGAGGTAGGAGTCCACGATCGACAAAACCCGATTACTTCTCAAACCTTCATCTAGACTAGGACCCTGTTTTCCACTTTGCATGATGACAGCTCCTTTTCTTCTATTATTCGAATCTAGCAACATAGGGGGTAACCATTTGGCATATATACATCAATATCAAACGAACCGAGGAGGTAAACCGTTTTTGAATGATGCTACCTAGAAATGAGGGTAAGCTACTACTAATGTAGGAGTGATGATCTGATTTGCTTCCATCCCTCTCCCTAACTCCTTGCGCCATTAAAAGATAGGAGAAAACGCCGCCTATCTGACTGAGTGTTCAATGCTGTCTTTCGCACCCTCATAACCCTTCCGTGTCCGTGTATACTTAACAATGGACGAAATGCAAAATCATCCTCGCCATAAAGACGTCTTGCCGGGTTGCTTGGCGATCTCATAATACAATCGACGACCATAGAGGCAGCACAAACGTATATTCCGTGATAAAGACCGCATAGAGTCTATGGCAAAAGTAATGCATAAATGCCGGGCGCCTGACAGCACTGCGTGGCCTGTGTAATTAGCCCATACCGTTACCGGACAGAGTCATGGTCACTGTAGTGCTCGTCCCCATCGTGATGCAGCGTCACACTGTTGAACTCCTCGAAGGGATCCGAAATCTCGTTGCCAGGCGTCGCCAACCCACTATCCAAAGGTACCCCTTTGACGAATCCAGGTGATTTGGAAGCCGTAATATCGACGCTCTCGCTTTCTTTAACGTTCCTGAAGTTGACGGTATCAATACCGCGGCCGGCATGAGGCACAATAGGCGGCTTCATGTGTCGGATTAGTGCCCACTGCGTCGTTCGGAAGAACGCATGTGTCTTGATGTCCGACGCTCCCGCTCTTGCGCCAAGTCGCCGAGTTTCGTCCTTAATCAGTAGTTTCCGGATGAGCGATTTACACAGACTGCCACGTGTTAGCTCTACTAATGGCAGCTGACGACGGAGGGAGGGCAACATACTTCGAGATTTGTGGTGCTCCAGAGTGTTCAGGAAACGTTACTTCTTCACGCAATATATTTGCAAATGTAGCATTTCGGTTCTTACCCTTGAAAGGAGTCGTGCCGTAGAGCATCTCGAAGATGAGGATTCCTAATGTCCACCAATCTACAGCACTGGTGTGGCCACTCCCCTTTATCACCTCAGGTGCAATATATTCCTCAGTGCCGACGAATGAATTTGTCCGGAAGTTGGCTATACACGATTTTGTGTCGATCGTTGGAAGAGACGAGGTACTAGCGCCGTTCTTTCCCATGATCATGGTAGGCTTACCACCAGGGCCAGATTGTTTCGACAGGTCGAAATCAGAAAGCATGATATGGCCAGACTGGTGAAGTAGAATATCTGGGATACTGTCAGAGCGATGAAGATGAGACTTATTCTAAAAAAGACCTACTTTCTGGCTTTAAATCGCGGTAAATAAAGCCCATCAGGTGTAAATATTCCAATGCTGCCGTTACTTCAGCGGCATAGAAACGAGCATCGTCTTCAGGGATACATTTCCCTGGGCGCGTCTGCAATGCTCGAAAGAACTCTCCACCACTGCAATATTCCATACACAAGTAGAGATGATCTTCTGACTGGAAGGAGTGATATAACGTTACGATAAAGGGGTGGTTACTGGTGGCTAGGATTTCCTGCTCAGCCAATGCTCGCTTGATCTTGTTGCGTTTGATCATTTCCTTCTTGCTCAGAACTACGAAGATCAGTACGTGTCTAAATAAGAGCTGGTTTACTTTTGTTGTTTCTTTGGGCGTGTAATGACTAACCTTTCATAGCATATAACCTCGCGCTCTTCTTCTCCCTCACGAGGTAAACTTTTCCCACATCGCCCTTACCGATCAACTTAATCTTGTCAAAGCTCGCAGGCCCAACTTCGACGGTGCGGACTTTGATCGAATTGGAGCTATACGTTCGGCGAAAGGCTAGGTTATTGTGACCAGGTGGAGGAAGGGCGCCAAGGCCATCTCTATCAGGCACAGATAGTGTTTTAGCGTCGGCGAGAGAGCTGGGCTTGGAATCAACCAAGCCGAGGGATGTAGCATGCCCGCTCTGTACGAGTGGTTCTTTTCCGAGCTCAGCGGTGGCTGGTCGCTCGCCGTCTGCCTTGCCCTGGTTAAAGAGACCCTGGGCGTTGGGTGCGCTGGCCACTCTCCGAAGCTTCCGCGCCAACTCTTCTTTCGTAGCATTGGTGGCATGTTCTTTGGCGTCGCCTGGACCGTCAATTCTCAGAATCGGTGTATCTGGCGGACTAGGCGGTACCGAACCTGTATCATGGTGACGAAGGCCAGGCTGGCCTTGGTGGGCAAAGTAGGGATTCGCACTGGCAGTCGGGCTCATGACATCGTCAAGGGGGTTCCCCTCGCTAGCTGTCGTAGTAGACCTAAGCCTGCCCACGGTAGTGAAGAAGCGTTTTGGCTGACGGATGCTGGTCTTGGAGTCGGGCTTCAGGGAAGTTTCAGAGAGCTTTTCTTTGTCGGAAATACCACTATGAGTGTTGATGCGGAAGAAATTTCTCAGCTTCTGGTTGAAATGGCTGTTGGCACCGGGGTGCGAGGGTGACTTGAGCGAGGGCATGTTGTCTGGGGCAGGTAACTCCGGGCTCTGGTCGTGATTGTGATCGTGATCGTGGCCCTGGTCCTGGTCGTCGTGTTGGTCAGAGTCAGGGTCGGGCTGACGGTTGGTGGATGATTGATGTCGATCAGGGTGCGGATGCCGCTGCCATGATGCAAGCCGCTGCTTGATTCGGAGACGGAGGAGGCGGCGTTTAGATGATGAAGATGGAGGTTGAGGTGGTGGTTGCGAGGAAGAGGAGGAATAAGATGGATCGCCGGAGATCATGGCAACATGCGGCTGTTTCTACTCCCACGGCGATACGATGCCTACTATGTACCTAGCCCTGCTTTGGATTGCCTGGCGTGTTCTGTAAGTACAAGTACAGAGCACTGTACCGTAGCCCGCTACCAAGTATGCACTGTCCTGTTCAGTCCTGTCTGGGCTGGTCTAGTTGTGCTGCTTCGGCTCGGGCGCGTTGGAGCGAGTATCCTTGGCATCGGTTTAGTGGTTGGCTGGTCCCTACGGTAGTGCGCCGCGCAGGGCACGACTTGCCTGCTGCTGGTGATTGGAAAAGTTGGTCAGGGGTGGGTTCATGGGGTGGCTGCTCGAGTGGCGGAGTATGTACCTAAGGCCGGAACGGTGGTAGCACTGTACCAGGCAGGTCAGTACTGCGACAAGTCCATTGCTTGATAATCATCGATGATCACCAATCAATTGTCCCTGTCGGTTCTTCTGCTCCCGCAGCTTTGTATGCACGTAGAGAGTGTGCATTGACAAGAGACAAGAGACGCAATTGAGAAATACCTTAGATAGGTTGGCAATGACTAAACAACAATGCTCTATGAGAAGAAGGCACCTTATTAGAAATTTGAGCTGGATTGAAAAGTACAGTGTGAACTGGCAGTAGGCATACATATACCTAGTTGAATCTATGCCACAGACTCACGAATACGTGCCTACCTAGGCAGATGTCATAGCTACAAGTAGCAAGGAAGGTACAGTCTACAGTACACAGGGTATCGTACGTGTAAGACATACTGTGTTCTTCAGGGAGGCGACGTCCTAAAAACACAGCAAGTGCATTGTGTCAGTAGAATCTCAATATTCTAGATTTTAGTTTTTTATATATGGTCTAGCTCTTAGGTAAAAGGCCGCTTGGCCTAGATGATCAAGCACTCGTGAGCCAGATATCTGGTACCTGGGATAAAAAGGCATGAAACTAGGTAGGCAGCATGCAACATACCTCGATTAAGTGGCTATGACTTCTCCGAGCGAGGGAAAAAACAAGGAAACTTGCATACGTGCACACAAGAGAAACAGTGAGGATATTTCTTCATAATCACCAACTAAATGACTTGTATTGTGCACGTATCCTCTGCCTAGTTTGAAAATATGGCTCACAGACCTGGTATACTGGGTAGCTCTTAGCAGCTAACCACGTATCATATCAAGCTTTCGTTGATTAATTCTTCGTTGTGTGCAGCATTAGACTATCACTTATCGAAAATGGGTGGTAGCTAGATAATGCTTCATGTGCATGACTAGCTGGATATAGATGCAAGATGTACAACCGCACAGCCACTTATTGGTTGGTTATGATAGAGGTCATCTTTCTGTAGTCCGAGCAAGGCGCCGTCTAATCTTGAAAGCCGTAGACCCTCTCTCCGCCTATAATGCGTCTTTAACTTAAGCTATACCTAACATCTGTTGTCTCCATTCTTCCTCGGAGGGCGCATTTTCATTCTGTTGAAATAAGAGTTTTCTGAGTTTGCGTTTACGCTCTTTGCGCTGAAGGTCACTCTCAGCCCGTTGATCCGCTACAGACGGAGTAACTTGGTTTCCATGTTTGTCGAACAGGTAAGCAGGTGGTTTTCTAGTTGTATCTTCGAGGGTTTCAATACCATTATTCTGGTAGCCTTCGCCTAGATGCCACAAGTATTTTAGAAAATGCTGTTTTTCCATGTGGTCTTCGAATTCGTCATCGGTTTTGAACCTCGGGGGCGGGTTGTGGTCTCTACAGCGTGGAAATCGGCATTCTAGTAGATCACTATCGCCATGAATAAGAAACACATGTCTCCGTAGCGTATCCATGTTCTGGAGTTCCGCTGGGCATATTGACGACCCATCTTTCGTGGAATTGCTTGATAAGTCCCACTCGCACTTGTACGGAATGTAATCTGGCTTGGATTGCAGATATCGTTCTCGGATTGACGGGTCTGGGGGACGCGGGGGACGACCCCGACGTTTACTTTCTTGGTTTTGAGGCCGGTCTTTGCCTTGACCTATGCCCTTTCCTTGGGCCTGAGCCTGAGCCGGCCGGGCCTGAGATTCAGCTGCTCTCGCTTCCCTCTTGCGATACCTAAACTTGGGCTCTGTCGAATAAGGCATGCCTGGTTTCCATCCTTTTGGACGACCCCTTTTCTTCGGCTCAGAACCCGATGTCTCGGCGCTAGTCCTCATGCTAGCAAGAGGGTCGGGCGTAGGT
>JAPESX010001005.1:0-12291 GCA_029590615.1 Nemania bipapillata | reverse complement strand
ACTAGTCCTCCGGATAGCGTGACCCCAAGAGATAGCGCGCACACGGTGCTCACGCCGTTGGCGGCGTTCGATACGGCGAAGGAGACGGACTCGAGGTGTTGGATGGGACTCTCTTCTTGCGGCGGGAGCGCGGTCCAGTTCCCATAGCTGATGAAAGTGAGCTGGAAGGTCGTGTTGGAGGACTTTTTTGGTCACGGGTATTAGTGATTTTTGTTTTCATCTTGATGAGAGATATGACGAGGGATGTCTTAGGTAAGGCCATGCAGCTGACTCATAGGGCACTTAGTCAACTTCGAGAAGACTACCATGGGGCTGGTGATAGTGGCTAGGTATAGGGCTAGGTGATACCGTGGCTCTGGATGTTGCTTACTGCTGCGCTGCACTCTATATTCCCAGATACCGTTGCTGGGAGGAGCGGAGCGTTTGTTTCACGGGAGAGGTCGGGAAGGGTGGCGGAGGAAGATAATGAAACGGAGACGAGGAAGGGTACTATAGAATTGTAGAGTTTCATTGTCAGTTCTCAACAGTTTTCTTCATGGCATATACATAGATATGGTTTAGTTGCGATGCATAGGCAAGTGTGAGGTTATTAGACCTTTAGTCGTCAGGGGTTGGCCTACGTCACTCGCAGATGCAGAAGCTCTCCAATGCGGACCCTAAGGGTCTAGACATTGCAGGTATTAAGGTACGTGGTTGAATTCACGCTCCCATCACTTGCCGGTAACTTCACCGCCGTGCGGTGGTGGTTATCGGACGTGTGGTATAGGTCGAGGGGAATTTATCCAGGTCGCAGTGGTTGGTAGTTAATATGTGACATTATCCACTCACAGACCATGATGTGACATCTAATCCCACCTGGCGTATATGGGCGAGCCATGGTTCAATACAATTGATAAAGATATGGTTATATATTGCTCGGTATGTATGTAACTTGGCCTGTTCCTGTCTTCCCCTGAGTATTACAGGACTACGACACCCGACAATCGAAGTAAGCAACCCCCACGGAAACTACAATAGATTGCAATGATATGAAGAATAACACTTTCCTAGACAAGAAGCCCGTTTACAGAGATGTAGCTTTATCTTTTGTAATTTTATCTCTAGCACCAACAAGATGAAATAGATTCCGTGCGTGCTTGGCATTCTTGAACCACTCAGCAATCTGAACTGGTGAAGGACTTCCTAATATATCAAGCGAATCACTACCCAGACAAATCTTGACTCAGTCATCAAGCTCGATCTCCAATTATAATAGACAGTGGCTTTACTACACCTCTGTACATGCTAGAGATATATTTCTAAGCAGCTAGTATGCTCATTTAATTGTGTAGGAGCAGCTAAAGCTTCTGCGTGCTAATACGAGGTGGATTTTATTTGACTATTCCACAGAACAGTGTTATCATGTTATATCATATGCTATCCAAGCCTCTGGGCTCTGCATTTTATTTTATCACCTTCTCAAGAGATCACGGAGGTTAGAAAATTACTAATCGATTACTCCGTGAGCCGTATCTGAATGCCATGGCCCTTCTTAGACGTGTTTAACGTCCTTACACGCCAACCGGACCAACAGCCAAGATACAGGGGTAACCTGCCTGCCGCGTTGTAGTGAGGACAACGTTTCACCCTGCGTCTAGAATGGAACCTAGAGTGCTGACGATGAAATCTCTAACCGGAAATCTCACTCTTAGATTGGAATTTGGTAAGCAGCGGAGGCGTTCCATCGAATCGGATGCCAGCATCTATAGAGCGTCAAGATGCCGGGAACAAGAAGCGGAATATGCCAATAGCAATAGCGTTTTTGGCATGTCTATGCGTACATTCCCTGGATGAAAAAAAAAAAATCTAAAGCCGCACGTCCCTTGTTGGCTGGCACTGCCATATGAGGTTAACTCGAGGAACTTTCCGGAACATTACCCTTCTCGAACATCCACAGTCAGGCCATAGAAACGCGCGTGGGCGCTCCTAGACTGCATATGTACGCGCGCTGAGGCGTTTTTTTGAGACCGCGTCGGTGATTCATTTGGCCATTAGAAGGTATTCAGACCGAAGATGGGGGCGCAAGAGAGGGGGTGAGGTTCGTCATCCTCTTTCGATGTTATTTCCACTCTCGGGTGACGAAAAAAAAAAAAAACGTCAGCACGGTCTTCTCCGCAAACAAGTGGCATATGCACCTCGAAAATACCCGGAAAACTCCTCTCATGGTCGTCCGTTTGGATGCTCGGCCTATTCTTTTGGGCATAGATGCAGACGTTCTTCTTCAGTGGTCCCGACGACGTTGTTTCGCTAGGAGCGGCCCTAATGCCCGTAGCCTCTCAGTAGGGAGTCAAACTAATGCAAGTTTGGTAATTTGTTTCCTATCAGAGTCTATTTATGATCCTCGATGACGGTATATCCGTGCTGGTTATCCCGCAACGCCTACGTACAGTAGTCATGGGCCGTCTATTGGAGCGAGGGTGTTTCTAAACTCGGAGAATTGTGATAAGATCAGTTAGTTCGCTTGTTACGTTATACGCGCCAGGACTATCTAAGCAGAGCTAGGTAGACCTAGGACAAAGACTAAGTTATCTCGACTAGGTACAGAATAAATGGGTTTTAATTAAGATAGGTCTTCCAAGATCCATGCCTACACTAGGTAGATAGCCGCCCCCTCCCTTTGAGATTCCTTCGAGAACAACTCGCTGCACTGATCTACATACATATGTATATAGGAGCCCATGCCATACCTACCGTACATTTGCCAAGGTGCATTGGGCTACGCGTGTACACTCGCTCGCTACCTGGGCTACCGCGTGGCGCTAGGATGGGCTAGCTAGCAACCTGACTAATGCTGCACCCGTATGTTCCCTGTCCTGTATAAACGAGGGATTCGAGGATCGCTATCCGTAGCAGGCTATCGACGACTCGACGATGAATTACACATGTTTGGTAAGTCATTAGCAAGTCCGGGCGTATAGTGTAGACTACCTCGCCAGTGGCCAAGTCGGTGGTCAGGTGGTCACACGAGCGAGAAGTCACATGCCAAGCAAAACGTAAGATAGGTAGATAAATGAAGGTATACCTAGCGCACGCTACTGCGTCTAGAATTGTGCTAGAATCGTGTGCAAGACGCTAGACGCCAGATGGTGTAGGTAGTAGGTAGTGTACATACTGGTATGTATAGCCCGCCCGTGCCGCCTGGGTTCCCCCCAGGATAGAGCATGAGGATTCCGTCGTTTGGTGGTGGGGTTGTTCTGCGGCACCGAAATGAGAAAATGAACCTATGTACTGTAACAGGTAGGGTAGCTGAGCTGGAGCTGAAGACATTCAAGTTGGGCGGCATAGGCACCCGCTGGAAAATGCCATTGTATTTATGTAGGCCTCTTTGGTTTTCATGAGACCCGCTGACTTGATTCGGTTGATAGTCGGTTATGTATTATCCTATAGTCTTATAGGCCCCGAGACACTGCGATGCTGAGGCGTCTCTAGGCCACCATTGTCAGATTCGGTGGCCAGATCCAATATAACTTCACCTAGAGCGTACAGTAGAGCATGCGGTGCATGTATTCTGTGCGCATAGCATATGCGTAGATTCCTGCGACGCCTGGCCATGTGGCACACAAGGTTGTTCAAACCTAGATTTTATCGCATGATGGGAAGAAAAGTCCCTGTCGCAATACGATGGGGGCAAAAATCGGTGTTGCCGATGAGTGGGAGATAAGATACCGCAGACTATCTGCACTAGGTGACTAGCTGGGTCGTTCAGTACCTAAAGTCCTGGTACTTCGACTAGTGTGTTTCCACCAATGGCGTTTCCACTATTTAAGAGAAGAAGGCATTGCCCTTAGGGTAAGTGGTAGATGTTTTTAGTAGGTATTCCCCGACTCTCTAGGTATGCCTACTATCATGCCTAGCACAATGGCGGAGTGTTGTTAGTTTGTATTTTGTAGATAGACACCTACACGAATCCTAATATCATTTTGGGATAGACATACATGACTGCTGGGAGAAAGAATGGCTTCATCCTCCCTAGCATATGATATTGCTCACACTCGTATACTTGTAGGACCGTCTATGGTCAATGTGATTGGTAGGTTGAGAAGTTGCTATGTAAGACAACGGAAGCATTGCGTGCATGCATGCAACGTCCCTTTTCGTAACGTTTTGTAACATATACACCTATAGTATGGTACTAATTACGCCACACACAAGTGTATGTATAATATAGGAACAACACGTATAAAGTAGTTGATAGTTGCGACTAGTTTACGAGTCATCGAGATACCAACTTTAGTAGAACCAGAGACAAGAAGACAACGTACCTGACTAGGTAATTGACCCATGGCTTGGCCCGAGTAGATACACTACACTAGGCAGATCTCGTGCCACCTAGACTCCCGATTTTAGTTTGAAAATGAGTTTCTTTGACGTAAATTTATGGATTGAGATAGAGCCGCAACCCAACGTCCCCTCTTCCCCAGATTTGCTGAATTGTATTCGTCATCCTAATCTGTTGTAACAGCAGTTCCGGCATCTTTCTTACGCATAGACTAGCTAGTGCCTCTGGCCAGAGACATAGTGTACGCATATACTAAAGTAGAATAGATATGGGGTTAGCATGACAGGCGACCGAGTCATCATCATACACACTGAGGGTGTTAGTGTTATCATCTGTGCATAATACATGTCAAGTCTCAGGTCTACATACAAGTGTACAGATCAAAAACTGAACCTGACTTGGTCGTGCAAGCACCGAGTCGCGTGCTCATTGGACGTGAACGTAGAACGCCTACGTGCAGGTACCAAATGGGGAATACAAGCTTCCATAAGGATCTGGTGCCCTCGTCCTCTCATACACTGGGTTCGTTACAGGTTGTATCGCTGCTTGGCTAGCTTAGCCAAAAGAGCCAAGCCGGACGTTAGTATGGACTGGGATGGTGGAGGAAGAGGCGTCTTGGGGTGCGCAAGGCCTCATTGGTCTCGCTTAATAGAGGTAATATCTTTCCAAGCCCTGCTGTTAGTTCTGTTTGGCGGGTTCGTCCAGCTTGTCGCCATTCTCGACGGTAAGCATGAAAATAAACCCGCAGACTGGCCGAAGACAAGTTAGAGCCCGGCGCAAACCAAGCAAGCTACTGGCTCTTGTTGAATGAATGGCCTATAGTGCGCGTGCATCCTCATCAGAACTGGAAAAAAAAAGGGGGTGTTGATCAAGCAAGTAGTGGTGGTGGCAGGCAATACTGATAGGCAAAATGGTGCGGCGAAGCGTCGAATCAGAACTCGTATGTAGACAACATGGAAGACACCCATTCACAACGCGCATGCATGTAGTACAGGTATGTACATATCTAGTGTATGTATGTATGTGTGTATGTGCTGCTTGACTGACATCAAGTGAGGGGAGAGTTTAAAGCTGGTAGCAGTGTAGTGGAGCGGAGAGAGAGAGGAGAGTCTTCGGTGACGGTTTGAGAAAGAGGGCGAGGGCAGCGGACCTCAGCTTGACCCTGTCAGTGGTGAGCATGGGGGCTCTAGCGGGCCACGATTGGTGGCACCGCTGATGTCAAAAGTGCTTCTATCTCACGCAATTGGCTGCTTGTTCTAACACTGTATATGACAGGCTGACAGGATTTGAGAAACGGAAAAAGGAGCTGAACTGATGGTAATTTTTTTCAATGCATGAATACTATGCAGCAATTGAATAACATGAGAAAATACACAACCGGGCCCTTGGCGCTTGCCTTGAAGAAGCCACCGATGGAACGTATACCTTCCTCAATGAGGAAGGCTAGATATCTTATCATGGAGTTGTTGGACTCTATCCACTCCAGGTATTCTTGGATCACTTGCATGCCTTCGCATAGCACTGCGTCCAGTACGGTACAGTTTACAGTTTACAGGTTGCACGGTACGTAGGTCTGGTACTGGTAGAATATAATGGCACTCCAGGGGCGGGCGGGGGAGCCGGGGGTGGGGGCAAGCAGGCTTAACGCAGACACAAACATGTACCTAAGTGCTAAGTACCCGGGCCAGTTATGGTGCCCTCTTTGGTACTCGATCCCACGGGGATGGCCAGTTGATGGGATGATGGTCCAGCCAGGCTATACCTATGTGGACTGTAGTTTTCGACTACCCGTTCTTGTTCCGTTCTTGATTCTGCTCTCTGGATAGGACTGGGATTTTGAGGGCTACTATTGGCTATGTTCTCAGCCATAGCATTCCTATCTGCACTACGTGGGTATTTCTAGTAAGCACCTAGTGCTGCCTTTTATCGTTCTAGAATCTTAAGCTGACGGTTATCTCTCATGTCTGCACTATGCATCGAGCTACCTATTGGTTCACAGATATATAGGTACTCTACAAGTATAGGTATATTTGAATGCTATTACGCTAAGCTATAGTGAGGGTTTTGGCTCGTATCTGCCTCTACTTTACTTATTTGCACTACATATATATGTACGCACGTAGTTAGGTACGTTATAGCTACTAACAGTTACATATGTGCTTCTAGGGAATTACCTGAAGAGGGCATTGGCATTAGAAGATACGCAGGGTGCTATTCCGACATACATATGCGGTATGTGCATTGTAACGTCTTACAGACATCATTTCTATTCCAATGAGCATCGACTTAAATGCACCTTTGAGATCTTAGGTGGTCTGGTCTCGTGACTACGATAGACCTTCCCAACAACACTATTAACACACTACACTGCGTACGCTACCTATGCGACCTACACTACCTAACCTACACTATACTATGCTACATTGCAAATAGTAGAAAGAGATCATGTAGATAGATCTAGGCATGGACAGGAGGTATGTAGGTAGGTAGTCAATGTATGTGGTCAATATATGTACGCGATTTTGTTACTAAACTCAATCTCCACGAACTAGCAATGGATTGATAGGACTAGGTAGAACATGACTAGGTACCTACTCAGAATGTCGCTTGTTATCAACACTAGAGAGGGGAGGCATTTCCCTATTAGTCTTAGCCACGCCTCACTGTTAAATTAAGTGTACAGCTGTGCTACGCTAGCGCTCAAGCAACCAGAGGCTTACACCAGTCTACCAGTATAGACGCCTCACGCCATGGCTCTCCTCCAGCTCGTTAAAGATAAGATGGAGCATGGTGTAGATGCAGGTGTAGGTACCCGACATGATACGTCTGAGGCATGCAGCGAGTACAGAGTGGGGAATCTCCCATACAAAATACCCATGGTGATACAAGCTACCGGCACCCCCTTAACATTTATCACCCTTGCCTCCCAGATGCAGAGTACCTCCCCATATTCTGTACATGCCTGTACATCGCTCCCTCGCAGTATGCCCATGGCCTATCCCATGGCCCATAGCCATACTGAAGCGATACCAACGATAGGGACCCCTTCCTACCCTCTTCCGCCGCCGCCTGCCGTCGTATGCAGCGTGTAGCGTATATATCTCTTGGGCTGTCCTCTCACCCTACCTGCTTCTCTCGTGGGCTCGGCTTCTATCCCCTTTCGCTTCTCTTTCGACAATCCCGCCGTCCACTCCTTTGGATAGCCTTCTCCCGCAGTGAGAACGCTCACAATACCTGCCATCATGTCTGAGTCCGACAGCAAAGAAAAGGACATCAGTGTCCAGCCGCATCAATATGCCGGCAGCCATACCGACGAGGAAGTCGGCATCGTCCACAAGGGCGCCGCGCTCAAGACCGATCTGAGGGGTCGCCACATGCAGATGATTGCTGTTGGTATGCAACAAGTCGCTATCAAGTTGAAAATTTGGATGGGAATGGCTTTGACTAACTCGCTGCTCTCATAACAGGTGGTGCTATCGGTGCTGGTCTCTTTATTGGATCCGGAAGTGCTCTGCACAATGGTGGTCCCGCCTCTTTGGTATGTCGATGCAACCTTGGGTTCCAAGGGATGAAGGATCTAAACTGACCGGCACGCGTCTAGATTATCGGCTATTTAATTATCGGTGTCATGTTGCTGTTCACTATGCAGGCTTTGGGAGAGCTCGCTGTTATGTACCCTGTTAACGGTGCCTTCTACACTTACGTAGTTCGCTTTATCGATCCCTCTCTGTTCGTCCCCCCATTTATTATTCTGCAGTTTTCAATAGCTATTTGGATGTAGACCTAACCTTTCTTCTGGTTATAGGGGTTTCGCTATTGGTTGGCAATACGCCATCAACTGGCTTACTATCTTACCTTTCGAGCTCATCGCCGCCAGCGGCACTATTAAGTTCTGGAGAGAAGACATCGACTCAGCTGTATGGATTACTGTATTCTTGGTCGTTTTGATTCTTATTCAGATCTTCGGCGTTCGCGGTTATGGTGAAGGTATGTAGCCATGTCACACTACCCTAGTAGCTCAACTAACAAGCGCGAAGTCGAGTTCATTCTCAGTATCATCAAGATCGCTGCATGCATTGGTTTCATCATTCTTGGTATTGTTATCAATGTTGGTGGTGTCGGCGACCAGGGCTACCTCGGAGCCAAATACTGGCACGATCCCGGTGCGTTCCAGAACGGCTTCAACGGTTTCGCTGGTGTCTTTGTCGTCGCGGCTTTCGCCTTCGGTGGTACCGAGCTGGTCGGTCTTGCTGCTGCTGAGTCGGCCAACCCTCGTAAGGCCATTCCTCTTGCCGCTAAGCAGGTCTTTTTCCGAATCCTCTTTTTCTACGTCGTCAATCTTTTCATCCTGGGCTTGATCTTCAAGTCTACCGATGAGCGTCTCCAGTATGCGACAGGCTCCAACTCCCGATTCTCGCCTTTCGTCCTAGCCATTCAGGATGCCGGTATCAAAGTCCTGCCATCGATCTTCAACGCCGTCATTACCATCTCTGTCATCAGCGTCGCCAACTCTTGCGCTTTCGGATCTACCCGAACTATGCAAGCCTTGGCTGAGCGTGGTATGGCTCCCAAGTTCCTGTCTTACGTCGACAAGGCCGGCCGACCTCTATGGTGCGTTCTCGTCCAGCTTCTTTTTGGTGTCCTGGCCTACGTGACCGACGCCCCCAAGGGTGGCGACGCCTTCACCTGGCTTCTTGCGCTGTCGGGTCTCGCCAACTTCTTCGTCTGGGGTTCCGTCTGCTGGGCCCATATCCGTTTCCGATCGGCTTGGAAGGCTCAGGGCCGTGATTTCCGAGAAATCCCTTACCTGGCACCTCTCGGTATCTGGGGTAGCTATATTGCTCTCGTCCTCGTCTGGATCTGCTTGATCGCTACTTTCTACAACGCTCTTTACGTAAGTCTATCCTTCATCTAGTATTAAGGATTTTAATAAGTACTGACATTTCTCATGCAGCCAACCCCCAACTCAACTCCCAATGCCGAAACCTTCTTCCAATCATACCTCGCCGCATTTATTTTCATCGCCCTGTACATATTCTGGAAGTTTTGGTCCCGTAACTGGAAGATGATCGTTAAGCTCCAGGACATTGACCTGGCTTCGGGATCTCGTCCATTAGACCCGTCCGAGTTTGAAGATGCCACGGCTCAGAAGAGCCACTGGGCTATGCGTATTGTTCGGTCTCTATTCTAGTCGTCTGCTAGTTATAGAAGAGCAGTTTTGTATAGATTACCCATTATAATATTGCATATATGGCAAGCATTCCAGTAGGACTTGTTCGTATGAGGCCCTACGGCGTTTTCTAGGTTGCATACAACATCTACAGGATTTCACCTACCCAGCTCGTTGAATAGAAATAATTTTGAAGCCAAATTTTACAAGTATATACCCCGTTGCATAATGGGTCTATAAACGGATCATTTGGACCGGTCGATGGTGAATTAGCAACAGCTGTAAATTTGCTACTTATTGAGCCATGTTCTTGTACTCCTAGAGACAGAGACATAGTTCCACTTAAGGAGTCTATCCACAATGCGTAAAAGAGACGTATTAAGAGTAGTGAGGAATACATCGATCTAATGTTAAGCGGGGTATGCAGAACTGGTTCCACTCTAAACCTTGGTCATTTAAGTGGCACTTGTTTTCCATCCTTCTGGGGACTTCTATGTCTCTCTTAACTCTTATGTAACAACATGCTCTGGGTCTGGTACAGCACAATTAGCCTCTGTCTGGATGGGGTGGCGTCGTCAATTCAAATCTGAATAATCTCGTGATTATATAGGCCATTCTCACGCTACGATCTCCGCTCTACTGGGAAACCCCTCACAACCCAGACCCCCCAAAAGCGAAAGACGATCAACTTGCGAGGACGAGCATGGGACGCCGAGGTACTCGGCCTCTCAAGCCTTTTCTATTACAATTAATTTGCCTAAGCATTACTACTATGTATCTTCTTTGTCCAATACCAATGGTGTCATTATGGGGTGTGTAAATAGACGACCGGGCTACTTACCCCATATTTGAGGAGACTTTCTCTGGAATAGGTAGGTAGATATAAGTTCTAGATTGAAGAGACGGGTATTGTATTAACAATTATAAACCCTGTCCATGAGCCGGAATGCTGTGGACGCATTAGGTGACTGAAATATTTAAATGGCTAGGGAGCAGGAAAGCCTGGAGACTTCCGAGACCAGATAAACTTGAGCAACACATCCAATTCTGTGCGAGCCTATAAGGCTAGCGTATGTAGGCTCGACTAGGAAGCTTAATCTTCTTTGTACTCTGTTTGTCTAGATGATAGATATGGCGATATGGTAGCGGACTCTAATAGGCGACCAACCAACCGGTTCTCATTTAATCCACTTGGTACTCCCAATGTGTTGGACAATGGCATAAACGTAAGGGTGGCTCGGCCCAGGTAAACAACCTGGACAAGACTGCGCCCCGGAGTATATCACTACGGTATATGACAGGTCCCTTTTTGACCATGGCCGGTGCCGAGACCCGTTGCTAGAACAAAGGACTTCGTCCCAGAACCAATGTTTGTGTCTCCCTTCCCGTCCCGGTGTTTGCTGTGCTGAACCCAGAGGGCTTATCACGGTTCGTTACACCACCAATTAGCGTGGGGAAGGCCCGAATGGTGTAGCATATAGTTGTTTATTATTTGGACTCCAGACCGTGTTATGGGTTCCCGTCTCTCGGTGTGCGCGAGTTCCACCGAAGGTGATGAGCGCACTGCAGATGGTGTGATACGGCCGACGACGATATGTACGATGTTCTTTGAGCTTCTGGCTCGTCGACTTGTGTGATTGTGACACGCTCGTAATTATAGGTGGACAAAAGTGCGTGTACTTTATTTAGTCGTGGGTCTGTGCGCCTTGTGCGCCATCCTAGGCAGCTGAAAACCGTGCCTTGAAGACTCATCAGTCTCTGAGACCCCCATCTCGCTCTCTAGAAAACTGAGCCCACTCTCTCATTTTCGAAGCTTGAATATCATGAACACATCTCAAGCTTGCATACTTCACTGGTTAGTCAAAGTTGATAGGTGTCGTATCGAGAAAGCATTTTGCAAGGTTTGCTTGGGTGATTTGATGCTGTCGCCGAGATGAAATGTCGAGTATATGGTCCACTCAGCTTGGCCAGAAGCGTGGCTATATACAGATTACATACAGCAGCGCGCGCAAACGGATGTGACCCCCTGAATGGCCGCCAAGTACTGCGCCGCAGACTAGGATGACAAGCCGCATGGCAATCTCGCAACATCCGCATGCAATCAGGAAGGTGTCTAAAGTGTTTCTACATGTAAACGTGAGCAAGTACTGCATCATGTTCATTGAATAAACTTGAAAGAAAAAAGAGAGATAGATGTCTACCTACTGAGATCTCTGGACTTTTTTTATTTTATTTCCAGTATTGAACAACAGAGTATTCTGTATGAAGCGGCCATGTGGCCGATACTTGGCGTGTCTCCAGTCATGATCGTATTCTGTACATAATCCTACGCCTCGGAATCCTCAGTTGAAGATGGCTGTCATCGAGGGATTCTTACAGCCAAGAAGCGTCATACACCCAATTACACCTTGATAAACACCTGCCTAGCGGATCCTATGTTTCACCAGATGCAGTCCTGTGCCTTAGTGTATCGCAATGGGTCAATGGGACTGTCGATGCGGCGTATTCCTCGGGAAGAAAAGCGAAAATCATCCACCTAGACTAGCTTAGCGATCTTCCCCAGGGATTTACATCACTCAAACCTTCAATGAAGTAGACTAACCTCAGCTCTCCTTCCCATTTGGTATTCCATCTACTGCCCCGTAGACAGCGGGCACCGCTCCTCGAGAGACTCGGTTTAAAAAAATCGAAGAAGACGGGCGCCGTGGGCACACGCCATGGCGACACCGTCCTCGCCGTCGCCAACGCCGTCGCCGACGCTGTTCACGGACTGGAGCCAGACGGTGAATGGATGTCTGCGCAC
>JAPESX010001004.1:0-12293 GCA_029590615.1 Nemania bipapillata | reverse complement strand
CCCTATTACGTGCTCATACCTCGGCTTCTTTTCCCACCACGGGGCCTAAAAACCCGCTACTCGGAATCTCTCCTTATGTCGTACCTTGCCTTTCCATCGGCCCCCTATCTTACTCCAACTAGCTGTGAACGTGAGCCCAACACATACTTCAAACGGGGGCGGAATGGGACATATTCGGCATCCGTCAGCTGGAGGGGGCGGAGGGGCGGGAAACCAGATCATCTGACCACCAACCAACCTACGATCGATCGAGGAAATTGAGTTTCCCCGTCGCACTTGCGATCCGTACATCATTGGCAACGCTTCATCGCCCGCCGGTTTCCACATCCTCGACGCCCGAGAATGAATGAATGGAATGAAATGAGTGGAGGAGAGATGACGGCCCGCTTGCGCGGCCCACCGCCATACTATTACCTAAAAACAAGTGGTCGCTCGCTCCCGCCTATCCCAATTGCGTAGTGCCTTAGAGCCTCGCGGCTTCTGCATGGACAGCCTAGCCGTCAAGAGGCTGACCACTTCGCTTTCGTTGGTTGGTTGATTGGTTGAGTAGGAGGAAGGTTGAATCTCGCGAAACAGGGGACGACCAAACCGACCGACCGACCGACCGAGAGCGAGCACACACCACACACCATCAGATCTGAGACACTGCATATCCGTTTTTTTTTTCTCACGCCAGGGGTAAGGAATCGAGAGGCGTTGCGAGATTGGCGTGCGTGAGTGCGTGCGAGATTCAGATTCCACGCCGCAAGGCTCTAGGAATAGGTACCTACATAGGTCCATACATACGTGCATACGTACATGCCTAGGGGGTGATATGGCGGGGATGGAGATGGGGAGGGGGAGGGGAACCGCAAGCAGTTCGAAGGATTATCCGCCTTGTACTGCTGATGCTGCTTGTCAGAAATCTGGTGGCATATGCGGCGTCATCAGGGTCTGGGTCTAGATTGCGAGACAAGCGCGCTGTTTTCATGCCATACCCACCCTCGTTAGCCTTAGCATTAGCATTAGCATTAGCATTAGCATTCAGTATCGTCTTCGTCATCAGCAGTATTGCCGTGGGAGGATCAACTGAGGCTCCTCGGCCCAAATTACTCTGTACGGCGCCAACACGTGTGCCGCACGTTGCGAACGAATCCGTGTTGGTATCAAACAAATCTTTGCACGTGTGCACCCTCGGCGTGTGACGAGGGCAGAACCTGTACCTGGATTCTAAAACAGAGTTACTCATTCCGTTACGGTTGCATTTCACGACGTATACAGTGTCGTCATTACTAAGTAGTCTCAAGTTGCATGATGCGGTGATGCGATGATGCGGTTGCGTAGGCTTTGTCTTGGGGGAGGCACTCTCACCTGTGTGTTGAAATGGAATCTACATATAACCATTGACCGTATCTGCCTCGCGCAATCTAACCTGGGCCAAGGAGACGGTTCAGATGGCGTGAAAATTGTGCTTGGGAATGAAGCCACACCGGCGCGATGTCACCTCGTCCTCTTCCCAAATCTCCTATTTGTTTCAGGTACCTGCGTGCGCATTCGGTAACGAGGTGTGCAGTAGGCCAGATTTCAGCTACGGTGGCACAGTAGTACTACCCCGGGCAAGCAAAACTGCAGCGTCGCAATTTCGGGATATACTGCGACTCTGCGCGTTTGCACAGCACTGTATTGTATGCATAGCTCAGCTAGGTATCAATGATCGAATGAACGATTCAACCTGTCTCGTACCACACTCACCACGCAGGTGGCGGATTGAGCTTCTCCCAATCCTCTACAGGGCCCGCATCACAGGTGTCAGAGCTCGGTATGGACCGAACCTCGGACTCGTCACAGAGCCAGTGTGGCAGGGTCAGTATTACAGATGCCGATTAGAGAAGGCGAGATTATACCCGGGGTAGATCCCACGACTATTCTCGGCCGTCATGTTTCCAAACAGTCGATTCCCGGGTGCAGACAGGCAGAAAATAGAAGAAAAGGATTCACAAACCACGAGGAGATACACATGGCTTTTTTCGGGGGTTGGTTGTCTTGCCTAACGAGGAACGCGCGGGATCTTGAGATAGGTTACCGGGACTGCTTGTACGTAGATCCACTCCAGTGCCTGTTTTTAGTCTTTCGGCTACTTTAGGCGAGGGGGGGGAAGAAGTGTTCGTGAACTTGTCGCAGCATACTTGTATGGAGCCGATGGTGTTTCGGTGACCTGGGCCGCAGAGGTGCGAGGAACCTCATCTCCCCAGCAGATACACCAGCCTTATTTAGAAGGCCAAGACTGCCAACTGCAGGTCGCTGCAAGCCACACAGCTAGCACCACGATGCGGCGTACATGCGACGCCTATACAAATATACAAATAGGCACAGAATATATGTACATGTAGTTGATTGTATCAGCCGATCAGACAGATACGTAGTACGTATCATAGTATGCAGAGGAAAAGAAAACGGTGGTGAAGCGTAGCATTATTAGTCGCACACTTCCATCAGTCAGAGTTTAGTCCTGACAATTAAAAACAGAATGTAATGTTAGGCGAGCGCGCTGATGACTCGAGCTAAGACAGATGACAGGTGACTGTAAGAAGGGGGGCGAAGTGAGGGCATTGGTGCTGAGAGTATAGCTCGCAAGTTGACGATATGCAAGTTCTCGAGGGTCCCTGCGTGCGCAGATGTCGTGGGGTCTGCGGGTGATCGTTGCTTGTACTTAGATCACGCCATCTATGTTATGTAAAGGTATGTACCGTACCTACTGTGGCAGATATGGGCTGTGCACAGCAGCCACAAGGGGTGGTTGAGTGGGATCTGCTAGTGCCCTACAAAGACAGTAGGTAACAGCGCCTATTCGGGACAGTACGGTATTCTGTACTGTACATGTGTACTTACTTACAGTTAGTTGGTCAGTAGGTACCTGGTACGTAGGTATGTATCTATCTAGTAGGCTAGATATGCTTCCTCCATGTCTGCACTAGATACTTACCCCTCCAATCGGCGAGAGTCCTCAATTACCTATGTCAGTAAATATCGATGTGTATATGTAGGTAGGTATCCAGCTAAGGACTTTGGTGTTGCGTTTGTCATCTGCCGCTGGTGACACAAAAACTCCTGTCAATGGGATATCGAACAGCTATTGGTTACCTCGGAGATAGATAGATGCGCGTCTAATGGATATGTCACTGTCAAGGTCACTGCTGCTGTCACTCGTTGCGCAAGTGCTGGCGCCATTTCCGATTGATTTGTGTCGCACCACAAGTCAGTCCAGTCACTTACTGAGACGCTAGGATTACCTACCTACCTAGGTAGCTGTATTTGCAAGTAGGATTCCCACAACGTTGCGTGGTCCTTATTCAGCATGCTCAGTAGGATGAATTATCCTTTGTCACACGGAGAGTCTGGCCCAGCGATGTCTCCATCTCCAGTATGCGCCTATGCGTACAGCGTATGCCAGTATCGCATCCTACAACAGCAAAGGAGCCAAGCCTAGACATGGACGGATGCTTCTTCTGATAATAGGCATGGTCTGATGCGGTCCGATGCGGTCTTATCTCGGGAGTGGCGGGGACAGACGGACAGGCAGACATACAGAGAGAGATAGAGTAGGAAGATTGGTACCTAGGTAGGCATCGTTGCGAGGGCAGAATCGCAAAGGAACGAACGCAACGCCTCATGTCATTATGCCTATGAATAAGTGACTGGATGACACAAAGAATCTCTCGTGATCATTATTAACCACGTACGTTTAATATATTTAAATATTACGTTATTGTCGAAGCTCGAGTCTATTTGGGGGTTTCAAGTTGGTGAACTGGATGTGGAGAAGATAGCGGCAGGCAAGTCCGGAAGACACAGCTAAGTCGGTGTCACCTGAGCAGCTACTTCCATCTGTACTCAGTTATCTCTTAATCACATATACTCATCATTTGATGCAACTAACTTGAAATTTTATTCCATTATCCCAGTCAGAGCTGTGTGAATACCTCATGCCCGCGCTTGTGCCCGCGCCCGCGGCGCATGTGCATACTGGTACACACATCCACATGCATCCATGGATGCAGATATAGCTCAGGTTGTTGTAATATTCTTGGATTATTACCTTACTTACAAGAAGATACATAGATATTTCCAAGCTTATTGTTCCTCACCACTCGCCCACTTGCCCATTTGCCCACTCACTACTCATCACTCACCACCCACACCATCCATCATCCAGAATCCAGAATCCACAGTCCACACACACTCGCACTCCCTCAGGAGCATGCCGTGCATGTAGGATACTTGGCACCTATTCCTACTACTGACTGCAAATTTCAATATATTGAGCGCTGTATGTAATGTATTGTACCTATCCTCTCAACGTGAGCCCCCTGTCGACCAACCCACATTCCCATCTTGGCCATCCATCCACCCATATGATTTGTCTCCCCCCCTCTGGAACGAACAGGTTAGGTGTCAAGATTCCGACTCGCCGAATGTTGCTACAGACGGAGTCGGGGGCGGCGAGATCCTAGGCTGGCTGGAATCAATCACTTTCAATGTTCACTCTCGTCGGGCCAGTTGATTGGACAAATTAGACAAATTGGCATTCTAGGCCTCCATTACTTCGGTCTTCTTTCCGGTTTCTTCACCCCAACCATAAAAAANGACGACCGTTGTCACGCTGGTTGGCTCTTTTACGTTTGCGCTGTACTGGGCCGTTGGTACTATATTGAACCACAGCAACCTACAAACACGATATGGCGTAGTATTTCTTAGCTCTCGTCGTTGTGACATTCATTTGTAATACCCTAAGTTTGTAAGTAGAATGTGGTTTGCTCGTGACATGTATAAAGTAGGCAGTTAACGTCATTAGGTATGTACCTACTATGTATGTATGCACAGCACAGCAACATGTCGGGAATCTTACGTGTGCAGCAACGTACATACATACATCATCAATCTAGCACCCTCTTCCGACCTGACGGACCCAGGCTCTAGCGGTGCAGATCTTTCACAATCTTGGGCGTCAGCGGTGGAATCACCTACTGAACAATACCTGCCTACCAAACAATGCCTATCCCCTACACCACTACCGGAATGCTAAAACCTAAGTGGTGCGGCCGCCCCGTCTACCGCCGGCACTCAAACAGAGCCTATCTAGGTAGGCCGCAAACCAACCAGAGTCACGCTGCTGTAGCTGTCCGCCTTGCACTGTAGAGTTGCTGTAGGAGGTAGGTAGGTATAGTGCTACCTATAGTGCATTTAGTATTACCCATCACCTACCACCTACCGCTACACCACCTATCTACTAGCGCCACCTTGGGTATCTCGGTCGCAACTTTTGTTTGATGTCGGTTTTGACTTCGTCGTTTCTTCTTACTTTGAAACTACATACTTCCTCTGGGCTCCTAGACTCCTAGACTCCAGCAGCAACCAGAGTGTGCCATACGCCGCACTTCCTGTGACCAACACCTCGCGCAACGTTTCCGCATCCCGTAGAGTTATATGGAACTACCTAAACTGCCTAGCTGCTATGGCGGAGCTCGTCACATCACATTCCTCGGGCGAGTCGATTCCAGGGAAGCGATCGGGAAGTTGACGTCAACTTAGCCATGCCATGCCATGCCATGCCCTTCCTTCGGCTCCGGTAGTGTACTGTTAGTGTAGGTACAGGACATACATATATCTGTATGTACAGTACCTACACCAAGTACACTACAGAATACACCGCGCTAGGTATTTCGATACGATCTGCGCCAGGGTTGGTTCGCAAATAGAAATTCGCCAATGAGAGACAAAAATAACAGGATACTTACACTACCTGGTGTAGACTTCCCCAAAGGGAACCAAGGGAAATAACCCTGGCCTGGGAGGCTTGGCGGACTGCCCCCCGGTCTTCCCGCGCCCGCCAGGACTCCCCCTGTAGGAGAGTCTAGGTTCAGCCGGGCTAGGCATCGACATCTCGTCCAGGAGCTAGGGATTGTCGACTTCATGTCACGTCACGCCCCGTCTGCTCCAGTCTGGTGCTGTGTAGCATGGCAGGCGGAGCAGCGGGATGTAAATGCGAATGTACTCGTAGATATCATGCCCCCCCTGCCGCTACTCCTACTCCTGTTCCTACTGGTGCTCCTCCGTACAAGTAGCAGACTGACTACTGGTAGTCCTTCCTGGCGGCCTGGACAGGACGCCTTGTAATACCCCAGACTAGATCCGTTATATGCGATGCCTCCCCCCMAAGATCTGCATGTCTGACTACATCTTCCATTCTTCGTGTCGCCATTATGCTATCCAGATCGGGTCTTAGTATTCGAAAGCTCATACCGCACCGGCGGTTGAGTGATGAGGACTTCAGTAGAGCAGAGCTAGAGGATGCTCTGCTTGCTTCGTGGGCGGAACATGAGGGAGGTGGTGGAAGCAGAATATACTCGGCAAGCAGATCGTATCATCGCAGAAAACAGGCACCGGCTCCAATTATAGCCACGAGTCCTCTCACCCATTCCGACATTGTGAGACCTCTACCGCCGCTACCGACCGAGACACCACGTTCCTCGGCAAGCTCATCGTGTAGATGTGAGCATCACGTTGAGTGCGATTGTCCCCTACTGAGTTGGAAGAGGAGGTCGCCTCTATACTCAATGCCATCAAAGGGAGACAGCGAGGACCCGTTATTGGTCGCTTGTATTAATATGACCGGCCCCGATGATACTCTCACAACTCATATACCAAAGTCCCGCTTTTACATGTCGAACGACTCTAGAAGTAAGGGGGACCTAACCCGGGCTTTGTCCCCTGAAGAAAGACAGGACGAAGCAAGGACAAATGACCGGAAATCGGAGGAGTCCTTACCCCAGGCGCTCTCAGACAACGTACAACAGTTTATGCAAGAGACCGAGGACGCCTTTAAAGCTATCGGTAATACCTTATCGAGAGCACCCGAACCCACGCCACCCACCCCGCCTCCAAAGGAAACACTTTCAAAGAGCCCTCCAGCCAAAGCACCCTCTACTTTTGAGTCTTCCCCCAATACTCCGCCCAAGGATAATATCCCCTTACCGAAGCCCAAGATGAAGAAGTCGAAGAAAGCCAAGCAGGCAACGAGGGCCATAAGGCCGAGGAAATCTACCGCGCCGAAACAAGCGGCTAGGACTGGTCCAAGATGGACGCTAACGGAAAATGTCTCGGAGCTGCTCACTGGCAAACTGTTTCACAGGCTAGAGGCAGATGAAATGATCACACCTGAGCAGATCGAGGCGTATAGACAGCAGAGAATAACGAAGATCCAAGTGGATAAGATGGCAGAATCTTTTGAACATGAGTTAGCCGATATGCCGATCGAGCCCTTCGAGCTTGACTTGCAAATTGGAACAGCAGATGCCAGAAGCGATATGAATACATTCTCCAATGGGGTGCAGCGGAACTTCTTGCTCGACAGGCAGAATAAAAACAAGCCTTCCTCAATTCCTTCTGCGCAGCGACCTCCGTTGTATAAGAACAAAACGTCTCCCGCAACGTCGTCGAGGCACGTAAGGTCCTCGTCGCGTAAACTCATGACGGAGCTCCCAAGCATCCCCGAAACGAGTGATGATCTTTACCTCGGCAACGAATCTAACGAGTCCCTCATTCACTCTATATCTTCTGAATTCGTATACCTCAAATCATCATCACACTCTTTAACTACACCTAATATTCAGCATGGAGCTATTCGACTATCTAAATCCGACTTAATGCCAGAGATGAAACTTGGGGGCGATGAAGGCCTCGACTGGACGGCATTCCAGATGGCCATTTCCGGCGGCGCTGGTGACTTTTTCTCAGAAAGTGATGACACTCTGCGTCGGAGCCAAGCGGAAGAAATTGCCGATATAACAGAGTGGTGGGACTCGTGGCACTTTGAGAGTAGTGGGAAGCTCGTCACCAACGACTACGAAGCAGCAAGCCCCACAAGCACACTTTCTGGGGACGAGATACCTGATCTCTCCTACAGCGAGATCGAGAGCGATAATCCACGCAGCCCACACCACACATTGAGGGAAGCGCAGCGCAAATCGCGCGCCTCGGGCCTACAACTCGATCTCGATTTTACAAAGGCGAAAAAGCATACATCGTCGCATTATTTAGCAGATGGGCGGGGTAGTGTCGGAGACACATGGCAACAAGACGACGAGCAAAATCAAATCATGGTGAACCGCGAGAGCGTCAACAGCCTACCGCCCAGCCCGATGCTAGACCTGCGGGTGATCCGCAGCGGCAACGGGGATGACCTGGACGTGGTGCCGATGGGGTATAACCTCGGGCACGACCTAGGCGACTTTCTAAAGTGGGAGGCTGAGCATGCTTATGCTGGAGACTTTAGCTCGCCTACTGGGCTGGTGTAGAATTACAATGGTTTTTTCTTTTACTTATTGGGTGGATCATTTCATTGACTGGTTGGATAGGATGACCCTCTTTCTTTCTTTCTTTGCTTTGTCGGGGGCATGTGCGAGGGCGTAAAACGGACCGGCGCAGAAATGGGGATAAACCGCGATTGATACCCTCCCTCACTGAAGGCGACATACATAGAAATCTCCGGGCATACGCCTAACGCATTTCAGATAGCTCTGCTTCATTCTACATGAATACAAAAAAGTACCTACACATACTGTACCATTCTCTCAATATGATGATGACGGTGATGATAAATGATGCTGCTGGTGCTGATGATGATGATCAGGTAACCCCACTTCCGATTACGATAGGTAATGCGACTGAGGCAGCTGAGGCAACTGATGCCTCTTGAGGCTGTGTCCAAATCCATAGGTAAGTCTGTCATGGCCAACCAACCAAACCAGCCCAGCCGCGCTGAAAGCATGTACTACTTACTTATGACCAGCAGTGTGTACATATATGGGACGGTCGACTGGTCAGGCCAAGAAGACCCGGCAGTACCGTCTTAGAGACAGGGATGGGCGGACGGGCGAACGAATACCACCTCGTCTCGTATCTGTCGGACACCCGTATTGAAACTTTGAGGGCCACCGCCAACCCCCTCCCCCATGTCATCAAACCAAACGCCTTTCCTCCCCCAACGCAGTTTTTTTTTCCTCTCTCACCGGATTGACAAGAGAGAGTATGCAACCTCATGTCACATATTCGTGTATGTGGTGAGATTTTTTGCGGTGACGATTGCTTTTTGGCGATGTGTTTTTGTCATGCCTGAATGCACCACGTCCGGCGTTCGTAATTGTAATTTACAAAACCCGTTGAATAGAATCGGGGGGTCGCGGCCTACCTGAGCTACTTGGCGATTTATCCACTAGAGCTGGGTATCGAAATAGGTTAGATAGGTGTCTGTGTACGGTAATGTGTCTTACTAGCGGCGGCTATCTGCCGTTAAGTAGAGTACCTATCTGGTATACCTAATTGTCTTACCTACGGTGGGTATGGTGGTAGGTATACGAGAAGAAGGTGTCTGGAGAATACCGGTATAGCGACCTCACAGTGGGTGGCTGCAAGGTCCTTTTCTCTTAACCTAGCCGACTCCAATCATTTAGTGCAGTACGGTACTGTAGCTACCCTCGCCTATCTAAGTAATACCCTAGATACATATCAGGTCGAGTCGGTGAATAACACGAACAATCAATCAGCAGATCTATCGTCATACTCGACAACTTGAATCACGTCGCTAAGGGCGGAAAAAAAAAGAGATAGGTTATCGGCCCGCTAATTCGATATCACATATTCGCACATGAGCGAGGCTAGTCCGCGTTTATCACGCGCGCCAGTAGCGCGATGTGTATGTGCTACAGAAATGAATGGATGTCAACGCCTGGCTAGGCAAGCCACTTTTGGTTGGAAAGTAGCAATGGTACGAGCCGCCACGGTATTCGATCACCTGGAGGCTTAAATATCTGTGCATATCACTCGGAACCTTTGTTCCCCGTAACGAACATCCTTGCTCTATTGCCTGTTTAGCTCGGCGTTTATTAATAGCGTTAAGGTAGCGAACATCGTTTACCATTGCTGCAGGCGTGCAACACGTAATGGATAGGTAGGGAGGGCTTCGAGATCATACGGGATGCGTAGCGAGGGTGCTTGGAAGTAGATAGGTCACTGACGGCGGCGATCAGAAGCTAAGCGAATTCCCCCTTCAAACGAGCCATCGTGGCGTCCTATATTCTCTACACCATGAGGTTCAAGGATAAATAAGGTATACCGCCACATCCAGGCAATGGTCCTAATTAGTGCCTTATTCTAGCGATCTTTCGATTTCGGTTCTTCTATTATCCCGTCTTCTCACCTCACCCATTTCTTCAAACTCTCCCACTACGTGCATCATACCTTTTCATGGCTTTAGTATTAATAAAATATTCGTAATTCTCTAGCTTTCTTAATAAGTGATCCTACGACCATCTCAAACGTAAGGGAGTGGGTTATAGCCTACGCCTCATAGCCAACTTTCTCTGGGCGCGGGAGAATTTAAGGTTACTCATCAACCCTGTCTATCGGTGAAGACGTTTTAGTGTTGTACACAGGGAAATCGGCACAAGCAATATTGTACGAGCAAAAAGAACAAAGGGGAGTATCTCATACTATCGCCAATCAAGAAGGTCATCGGTATAAAACAAACTGTGTAACGAGAAGACGACGTAAACCTCATGCTGCTCACGGCGAGAGTGAAAACGCAGGATAAAGCCTATCTAAAACTAGCAAGTATAATACACCTAGAATGTATCTTGTTTCTGCGGCCTTTGGTATATAAATAGAAAGCCCACGCGGCTATCCCTTCGCTGGCCTTCACAGATACTGCTCACTAGTCTGATATAATATTTCCATATTTGTTGTGGCGGTAGACCGACATAGCTGTAAATACTTTTCACGAACTCCTAGGAGATGGTTCGAAGGCCATTTGACATTATATAAAATACAGCTACCATGCCCCATGGCCATTTAGAGTGACGGGAGTGATTGATAAGGTTCGAAGAAGGACCACATCCCCTCCCGGAATACCTCCAGCTGGGAGCCGAAGTAAATTTGACTCCCTGTAGGTAAGGCGGCATAAAGTTGGTAAACTGATTCTTTAACCTTAGTGAGGGATGCCGCTGGGCAGTGTGAGCTAATTACACTTCCACAATGATGTGACGAAGATCATCAACGAATGAACACTGTAAACCTATCCTCAAACTATTTGCCCCTATCATAATTTCTGTGACTAGCTTCGTGCTCGTTAAAGCCTTATTATTAAAATTTAAGTCAGCTGTTATAAATAACTATTTTCAAGTCGAGTGATCCTAGTCGGCACGCTGCTTGACTAGCCGGACCGTCGTGATCCCAATCCGACGCCGTGCCCCAAGCCGAACCCTAAGAGACCCTTCCCTTACCATTTCCCCTACCATTTTGCCTAACACCAGGTAAAGCTGGACGATTTAAAAGGGCGACTCCGTTCAGCTGCGTCATGTCGTTGCTTCCCATAATATGAGCCGGATATTATTCGCCATTGGCAATGCCCGCCTGCACATGGCGCTCACCCGGGCATTGCTCTGGCTCCTGTCAGTCGGAGCACTGGCAGCTATACATCAACCTTACGATGATTCCATGCTCACTCTCACGACAATAGGGACGCCGGATCCGTTTATAAGAAGCTTTAGTGGCCAATATTATTTTGTGAGTTTGACTATAGAGCCTACCTGCCGACTACTACTTGTTAACAATGAATGTAGACATTCACCGCAGGAGATCGGATCGAGATTTGGACTTCGAACAGTCTCGTGGACATTGAGGCCACTGCCGTCAAGCATCAAATATGGTATGATCAAGAATCAAAGACTGACTATGAGATTATTCCATTTGAATGAACGAGTAGCTGCCTACGAGGGGACACGGGCTAAAGTAGCGTCTAGGAAACCACCACAGGGAACAGACCACTCGGCCGACATCTGGGCTCCCGAGCTGCACGCGCTCCGCGGCCGATGGTACATATACTACACCGCGGCCCATCCGAAAGGGGCAACGCGAGCCACCGGCTGTACGTGCTGGGCGGGCCGCCGGCGACGGAGGACCCGGTTCTCGGACAATGGGAGTTCCTGGGGCGGATCCACGACATGCCGGACCAGTGGGCCATCGACGGGACCGTGTTCGAGCTCAAGGGCCAGCTGTACCTCGCATACTCAGGGTGGCCTCTCGACAGCGAAAGCCAGCACGGGCAAACCTCCACCTCCTCCTCCCTGCGTAAACACAATAACAACCACAACCACACTAATACCACCGGTACCAATACCAATACCACTAACACTGTTAACGCCATAAATACAAACAACACCATGCATGCCTCCAACTCGAGCAACGCAAGTGTCTCTTAT
>JAPESX010001003.1:0-12296 GCA_029590615.1 Nemania bipapillata | reverse complement strand
TGCGAAATCCCCTGCGAGAACGTCTCAAACCAACTTGTTTGAAGATACTCCCGTCGTCCTATCTCAATGATCTGACTGTGATCCCAGAGCGATCACCTAAAACATGTTCATCGATGGTAAACCTCGTAATTGTCTTCATTGCAACTCTACATCTCCTGATTACGAAAGACATGCCATACACAATACCTGCTAAACCGCTTACAAGACGAGTGCACACCAGTTCCCAATTTCAATCTCTGCTAACGACAAGATAGCCCAGACCGTGGACTGTACAATAGGTAGTTTGACTATTACCTAGGTCCTAATGACTAGTCTAGGCTTACGCAACTTTGGACGACCGCGTGTTAGAGGATCTGCAACCAGGATCTGAAGCACAACATTTGTTACAGTTATTGAACTTGATAGCCCTACCGGCCACGACGCACCGCACAGCACTCTTCATTCGTCCGGTCTCTCCATCCCGCCATCTACACCACCTACCCTGTGGCGTGGCATTCATCCGTATTTCAAGTTCATCCGATTGGCACAACAGACTCTCAACTTGATCCGCCATGCTTGCCCGTCTCAGAAATTCAAATGGTAGCTAGCCCCATCCCTTTACTGACGACTACTTGTCAGAAAATCCTGTTATCTCCATGAGGATCTACTATGTCTCTCAATGAAGACACTTCATTTCGCATCTACCTGATCCGAATCCGTCTAATACGATTGCATCCTCTAGATTAGAGGCTCTGCACTCCGGAAAATGTTATAGCCGGTTACCCCTGTCGAGAAAGCGATCAACTACGTACAGTATTCAGAATGTCGCACGTGATATCGCTAACCATAGGCTTATGTCGTCCTAGCCATCGCATCTCGTTTTTATATAGCAAATATACCCTCCGTTCATCCTTTATGGATCAATCCGATAGCTCAGTCCAATACTATTATCATCTTTCAGCGAGATGCAACGCATCTAGCAACAACGTAACAAGCGGGGAATAAAGGGAACATATGCACAGATAGGAACCAGCTGACATGACCATGTTCGTGGTTCAAGCACGACAATAATGAGTAATACTGCTTATACTCATAGTCGGCAACTAAACAAGAACTTGTAGGAGCATCTTGTATCGAACTTACTTGATAACCACACGATGCACTCGCTAAATGAGGTAGTAGGGCGAGATATGTATTCTATAGTGCCTAAAGAGTACCCTCATCTGCCCTTCTATGTATCTATTCCAATTCAGTGGAACGGACCTAAATGGTTTGTTATGCTAGAATATAGATGTCATAGGCTCAAGCGCTGTCTTCTTTCCAACTGTACTACTTACATACCGGAACCTACGTATTGTGACATAGTATCGGAGTTTACTTGACTGATGTTAATCAGTTTACTTATAGATTCCTATGAACTTTTTAGTAACCCATGTTTGGTATTAGTGATTACATTTCCTGCGTCTACGCATGGTCTTTTTCACGACGCCAATCCCCACTTAAGAGTGGACTTTAGATGGCCTCAACTAACAAAAGTTGGAGCATAGCACATAACGCTGCAGTCTACTATAGAGAGATAAGCAAGTTCCTAAACCTGTGTATGGTTTCGGGTGACCATATAAAGGCATATAAAGGTCCCTTCTGTATACTTTTTACTGTTTTAATATTCAGTATGCACCAAACTCCAATGTTACAAACTAGAAAATATGTCAGGATAAAGGGGGCCTGTACAACGTTTCTGCAGACTTGACGTGAATAGGGGCAATAACTAACTTGGTTAGATGTTACGAGGAAACTAAAAGTCCTACATGGCATTCTGGTGTCTAAAATGTTCTACTTAGTTTTCCATTCACAGGTATGTTGATAGTAGATGCATGTAAGTTTGTGTACTGTAGGTAATATTGGAAGTTCCACGTTGTTGGGCATCCCTCTTAGAGAGATGGTACCCACCAAGAGCCCCACTCGAATCTACAAGCAGGTACCCAGGCCAACTATGCGTTTACACCCAAAGAAGATGTACCAACCCAAAAACCTGTGCATTACAGCTCTCTACGCAGTACTGCAAGCTCGCTAAAGTGTATTCTAAAGTATAGGTACCGTAGACATTAGCATGCTGTAATCGCTGTGGTCATAGCTGTTGTACCTATGTAGGTAGGTAGTAAGTAAGCTAAGGCATGTGTCGGGGTCATGTCCATGGCCCATCCGCAGCCTTATTATTACATGCAAGATTTAGCTACTTAGATTCAATATTTCACCATACAAGGCCGTCTTTCTTCTCCTCACGTCACCCACCCTAACCAGGCTAGCTAACGCGAATTCTGACACTTCTTCTATCCATCTCAGCCTTCTCGTCTTTTAGCCATATAAGAAGCTAGTTGGTTGGTTTTGTGCCTGCTGCATCGCGCCGTGCTCGCTCTGTCGACAGCCTCCTACCCGCCTAGATTACTACCTACTACCACCTACTCGCCCACCCATTTCGACCTACATAGTGATCTACCGGCTTGGGTAGTAAATAAGCAAATACCTCGGTGTAACACAGATACGCGCAAGGGTAAGCAACGTCTATCTAGAACACTCCCTTCCCCAGTCTTCGTCTATTCTTCCTTGTTTATTTATCTTTCGTCATGCCTGCGGTGCACGTTACAGCACGTATAGCATAGCACTTGGAGCACGCGCCATAGACACGCGCGCCCTCTCCCCTCCCGAAGTCTACATGACGACCCAGACAGCTAATTATTTGATGAATGCGCACAGGTTCTAGAAAATACAGCAGTCATGTCCGACACGGCCCATAACGACCGCGATGTCGCCAATGAAGATCCCCTCGTCGGGGAAGAGGGTAACGACGAGGTACGCCCTCCTTTCCCTCGTACTATAGTACAGTGCAGTGTAGTACGGCTGAAGACTGGACTACTGGAACACTGGACAGCCTGAGCCCAAGCACAAGTTGGCGAGAGTTGGTTGACTAATACCAGATTGATGATCAAACAGGAAGAGATATCAGCCATGAAGCGCCGTGTTGCCGAGATGGAACAGGAGGCTGCGAAGCTACGTGAGATGCACGCTGCCCTCGAAGAGAGAAATCAGGAGGCCTCAGACGACCGTAACGACGTCGACAGCCGTAGCATTTTTGTCGGTAATGTCGACTACTCCGTCTCTCCTGAGGAGATTCAGGCACACTTCCAGAGCTGTGGCTCTATAAACCGTGTGACCATTCTGCTAGATAAATTTACTGGCCAGCCTAAAGGGTACTACAACGCATTTCCTCCATCTACTCTCCTTCCAAGGTCCTTTTTTTTCTTTTACCAGTCGCCGCTCTGCACTGGCTTTCCTTCTAACTGATGGCACGTGCCCCAACAATGTCACTCGAGAGCTAACCATAGTCTTAGCTATGCCTATGTCGAATTTACCGAACCTAGTCTCGTTGCGCAGGCTCTCGTTCTCAACGATAGTGTTCTAAAGGGCCGAAACATAAAGGTCACCCCAAAGCGCACCAACATTCCTGGCATGAGCCGTGGACGTGGACGTGGGAGAGGAGGCTTCGGGAGGGGCTTCCACGGTGGGAGGGGTGGTTATGCTCCTCGGGGCGGTTATCGTGGTGGATATCGGGGCAGGGGCCATGGCGGCTTTGCGCCGTACTAATTGCCGCCGCCATAGTCGACCATGGGAGNCCTCTTATGTAGGTATACTCTGCCTCAAGATTGTCGTCGACCATGGTCAGGCTCTACTATACCGCCAAATGTACTATCAGAACAAGACGCTACCGAGAACGACGCAAAACATCAGTCCCACGGAACTCTAACCCTGGGCTTGCTACGCCTTGATACATCCTATTTTTCACGGTTTCCTGCGCATTTCTCCTGACACGCCCTAGAAGAATATTTCGTCATGTGCGAATACAAACTTACAGTTTTACCCAATCTAGTATTGCGAATGGACAAGAGGGGGTTGGCATCAAACTCTATCGTCTACTGCTATCCGCCATTCTGGACAGACATTGGTTCTCGCCACAAAACCCATGGTCATTTCGAGGTTAGGAGAGGGGTGCCTAGATTATGTATGCTTAGCACAAACTCTGCATACATGAGGTTCTCATACCTGCCTTCTCCACGAACCATTCTCGCATCTTCCCTTCAACCTTAATGTTGATGGCATAGCTGGCCGAGGGGTGTATTGCCTTTGGATTCCCCAGATGAGAAACCAAGGCTTTGCTTTGGAGAAAGGTGTCGTTGCAATAAGGGGTCGTTTATATTTCGATATCGGCTGGTTCATGGGCTTGCCAGTTATTTCTAGATGTGCAGATAAGTCCAGAGAGATGCCAATTTGCCAACCTAAAGGCTCGGTCAGTCTCAGTGCCCGGTTGTTCCAGCTGCCCTACTTGGACACCGACGCACTTGAGAGGGCGGCTTGATTGGTGTGAGAATTTCACAAATTCGGCAGCATGGGAATCGTATTAGATGGTAGTTCTTGCTAAAATATAAATACGGAATCATCCCTTACTATAACCCTCATGCCTCGAACCATGAGCGCAGGGGCTCATCCTACGTAAAGTACCGACCATGACGGCTGATGCCTGCTCCTTAGTCCGAATGTAGTTATATTTACCTACATAACTATCATGCATTCCGTTATGGCAGAAAACGGTCTCTGGTGCCACGGCAGCTGTAAGACGGCTGAGACTGTCACACCATCGGCTCTTCGCGTTCCTTGCCTGTCTGTGTACCACGTAGGACAGGTTATATCGAACGTCAAAGGATCTGTAATTCACCCCGGATCTTCGAAACATGAGATGATATGACTTAGACAATGCCGAATACTCCTTTACGATATATGAGACGATCTTAAGCTTATAGCAGACAGGTCAGAAACTCAAGATCTAAGAGATTATGAGTCGTGTTTAGGATAGCCTGTGTGATAAATGTGAAAGAGAGAGTAGCCTCTAGTCCGGGAGATGAAAATAGGGGTAGCTCAGTTATATCATATATGTAATATCGTGGAACAGACACGTGTCTGCAAAATATGGCAGCATGTACGCGAGTACTTTACTATTCTATCCATAGCCTCGGGTAGTAAAGAAACTGCAATGAGAGGAAATGTCCGCTCGCGTTGACGAAGTAGTATCTTCGTCAGACTAATATGACTTGTTCACACGCGAATATGGGGAAATAAGGGTTTGGAAGTTCGACATGAGGGATTTCGTTAGCAATACAAACAGTTGCAATTCTTCATCGATATGTTACATTTTGTATCACACCACTATCGCGCGTTGCTTGTGCCGTCACTTGATAGATCATCCCAGTATGTTGGGGGCCCATGGCCGTGGTTCTATCAGGCATAAGTGCCTGTTTACACGTCAATAAGACAGATGTATCTATATTCCGCTGCCCGTAATCCATCCGTGATGTGATTTTTGTACGACGTTCTGTCTTCTGTGATTTATATTGAGGACATGCATAGTAATGATGTGCTGGTAAGTTATAGTCCATCAAAAGGGGGAGGGGTCTCAGGCATTTGTTTCCTTCAGCTTACCTCCGTCAGGTGATAAAGTCGTGATACCCTACAGTGTAGATATATATATAAAGGGTCTCTAGTCCCTCAAGGAGACCCAGGGGGCCAGGAATCTACTGATCTATCTATTAGGATCTACAATAAACCTTACTGCACCCTTCCCCTACGCTCCTTATCAGCTTCTGTTTACTCTGTGACATCTTCCTCTAACAGCTTCATACTTGTATTCCAAGCAAACCGAAGGCCTGCGTGTTATACAGATCTACTTAATCAAGGGTAATCCGAAACATTCTGTGTATATATATGCTGGCGTGGCCCCCCTCCTCCTCTTCACATAATTCTGGATGGCAATAAGCGCTCGGAATCCAGCCATTTAGTAGATCAAATAGGAATATAATACCCAAGTCCAGAATTCTCCTACCCTTGTGACACTACGAAACCGAAGCTACAATTCATAATACAATCTCTTTGTAATCATGTAGCCATAAGTTCAGTAACGTCGTAGGTAGTAAGAGCAAACATGAAAGAGGTGATCCTCAGATATCTATATAGATGATATAATACGATAATCTACGAAATAGGGAGCTATTACTGAGAGGACTCTATTCCTTCCTTTGTTTCCTACAGAACGAATATATCATAAACAATAGCCTCTAGATAAACAATGCCCTTAGAGTACATGTATCTTGTCCTACACCAGAGGTTGAACTGACACCCCAACGCGAGGTTTCTAGAAAATATAAGGGGACATAAAAAAANGTCGTCTGCTATCCTAAATTACTATACAGCCTAGGGACAGCGTCTATACTAGATAAATATGCTACGAGGCATAGCTGCTACCGCTATCAACGAAGGAGGGACTAAAAGAGACCACCGTGAGGCTCTAGAGGGGGCCGTTGCGAGGCACGCGAAAGCTAGACAACGAAGGTGGTCCTTGTATATGGATAGCAGTGCCCAGAAAGAAGATTTTTGGAATGAGCAACAACAATAATCCACCACTTATACCAAACCGAGCAGTGTTGTCTGATAGAATAACAACCATGCTAAGTTAGTAAATAGCCAATGTCAACAGTAGGTTAAGGAACCAGCATGCAAACAATATCTATTCTACCAGCTCCTCCACGCCCGCCGACGACATTTAACTCAAGCAAAAAAGGCTCTAGATATACATTATGATCACTGGGTAGTTAGTGATGCAAGTGTAATGTTCTACGTCTTCTCGTGACGAATGTGTACCGTTCAAAAGCGATAGAATTACTATATTAATTACAAGCCGCGTCGTCCCATCGCCTATCTTGAGCCTATATCCAATGCAATAAACTACGAATCTGTTAGAACGGGTAAAATAACCTCTCTATAAGTTCTTGATACCACGAACGTCCATTCTGCGCCTTATTCTGCCTAGTCGTGCCTCAATATCTAATTATTATTAGAGATATTCTCCTCGTTGTCTTATTCTAGCTATTACGGAGGGCGAAGTCATTGCGGCTGCTGACGGGGGCGATGCGTCAATTTCCATACCAGTCCACGGCACTAAGCGAAGCGAGTACGCGTTTTCGCTATTGACATCTGCCATTACTTGTAGCTATCTCGGATTGGGAGGCTATACATTAGTAATTGTATAGGATGGCTGGTTGAAGGAACCGTTTCATTCATAGTCTTTCCTCTTTACTTGTACAATTTTGGTCTAGGCATTATCTTATGAATGAATCACAGTTACCAGCTCCGCACAAGTGCTGACGTTTCTACGGGTCTTTTTCTATTGTATGTAAGTATGTAAGTGGTGAGATAGCTACATGGATATGGGAACATGGAGTGTACCACATACATTCTGTAGCTCTTAAGGTGTTAGGTACTGTACATAGACTACATACATACATATGTACGATACCTTAGGTATGTAAGTCAAATGCATCCGTTGCGTTGCATACAGTACACTACCAAGGTAGGTAGGCTGTAAGTACAGCACTTATACAGAATACCAGGGGTGTCGAATGTAAATCCCTACCGTTTCCTCGCCTCATGCGTTCACTGTACATCCCGCACCGCTGAGCACGCTGCTGCGAGCCTGCGGGCAACCCCATAGAACCGCTAGGCTGGGTAAGCAAAGTATGGGGCTTTTCGCTGTTAGGGCCAGGGGGCGATCCGTCCACGGTCAATAGCAGCACCAGTAGCGTTAGGTATCAGACCATAACGGACCCCTGTGGCAGTTGGGAGTTGGGTGTGTTTGTCAGAAAGCAAATCCCGACAACCAGACCAACGCAACTCCCAACTGACCGAGGTTCCTGCATTTGGCTGCCCGTATAATCCGAACGCGTTTTGCCCCATGCCTCTGTTATCCAACCTTTGCCACCCCTTCTCTTTTCCTTCTCTTTTTGGCCACTGGGATCCCTAAAAAGAGCGACTGTCTAGACAACTTGATACATACGCATGTGGAAAAGGGAGCCCTGGTTCTCCAGATATCCACTAAGTGGCTGTCATTGCGGCACGGTACGTATAAAACACCCCCACATGATATCTACAGTCTACAGTAGTGTACATAGCTATCTACAACCACCTAAAATACTATTATTACCGACCTTATATAGCTTAGGCAGGTACTTAGCCTGTTGCTAGCAGCTACCTACCTACATACTACTAAGTAACTGAGAGGTAGTTACTAAGCCTATTATCTAGTACTGTATGATAAGTACCTTATGGTACTACCGTGTACAAATAGATGTACAAGAAAGAGAGAGAAAGAAAAAAACCCTGGCGCCCATCCTACCCCAAGCCGCAAAGGTCCGAAGGATTTCCAACCTAGTCTCGGTGCATTTACCACGGAGCTGGGAAGACGCTACTGCATTGAGCTCTCCATGCATGCCTTTTTTTGCGGGCGAGCCGCTCCGTCTCTCGCCGCCTCGGCCGGACGAAGGGGATCTAAAAGTCTGTGAGCGCGCGCCAGCAAATAGTTCTAAGGCGAACTGCGCACGTCCCTATGTTCTCCCTCTACATGCGGCAAGTATCTACAGCATTGTCGCCTCAAAATACCTAACATACAGTACAAGTGGTGTGTGAGGTATGTAAGTACAGTATATGGATTGCGAAATACGCGAGTTGGCGAAGCATTCCCAGTCGCGTGCATGTATAAGTACCTATCTACCTATCTAGGTATGCATGAAGATAGGATGGAGGAAATTAGCTCGGCATAGAAGAATCCCTCGAACTTGACGCCTCTATTTCCGTGTCGCACCCTTGAAGTTGCCGAGCATGATGGGCTTGTACAAGTACTTGTGTACGGCATAGTCGTAGTATAGTCGCAGTGTGGCGGCAAGCAGGCGAGAGTTAGTGTATATGCAATCTTCAACTTCATGGCGAAGCGCTGCGGATATCTGATATCCCGAGAACTCACATCTTTCTCAGAGACGAAGCAGAAGAAAAAAAAGAGCAAATGAATACTATAGTAGATAGAGACACGCCATAGCAGTCCTACACGATACGGCCTATATTATATGTACATGCTAGATAGAGCCTGGCGGCAGAACGAAACATGCGCCTCAATTCATGCAAACGGCCTCAAACTGAACATCACATCGCGTTTTAAGCAAGATCGGACTTAACGACTGATAGGTCATTTTCTCACCTACGCGATCTGTGCAGATTGGTGTGTCTGTCTGCGACATCACATCACATCACCTATTAGTGATCACTCATCACTTACCTTATACTGAGTGTTCTGAGTGTTCTGTAGCCTCTTTTTATCTACCTACATATATGCATCCCTATAACGCTATCTAGGCTTAGATAGATCCCAGTAGACTGGCACATACATACGCATATACATACATACATTTTAAACATATGTACATGTTCTGTACAACACGACAGTAAATACTGTACGCATACTTTCATCTCATTCATCTCATCTTATCTCATCCCGTCTCTCCTACATAACCTTTACACGTACGTATACACGCACACATATGCGTACTGTAAGTCGGTACAGAATACTTACATCAGATAACTACTTACTTAGAGTACATAGTTTAAAGTAAAAGTATAGGCATACGCGACCCGACGACCCCCCGACCCGGGACGCATGAGAGAGGCGCACTGCTGACACGCAACCAACCCGCCACGCGCACACCCAAAATTATAATTATCCCGACAAAGCAATCCCAAGCCCTACAAGCGGGCACCGGGCACCTACCGAAACCAGAAGGCGTGTTCTTTACTCCTTCCGTCCAACAGAAGTACCGAATAGGCAATTCATCCACTGACCTAAGTAATGTCATTGGAACTCAGTTCAGTTGGTAGCGCATGATCTTACAGTTGGTCACATACCTACCTACCTACCTACCTACCTACCTACCTACCTACCTACCTACCTACCTACCTACCTACCTACCTACCTACCTACCTACGTATAAGTATAGGTAGTCCTGAGCAAGGCGTAGAAGGTAGGGTGTACTGTATCTAGGTGTGCATAGGTAACCCCAAGGTATGTAGATACAGGTGTGTAGATATGTAGGTGTGTAGATGTAGGTATGTGATGAAGTACATCACCTCATTTAGTGGGAATTGTACTTACACCCGACGAGGACCCTACCCGAAGTACCTACGCTACCTTGATACCAACGCATCGGATATCGCCCACCGAGAATGATTACTCTGCTCTTCATCCTCCAACTCCACCAGCCCTATGCCGTACGGTACAGTATCCAGGTACTTCTTCTTCCTCCTTCTCGCAGGCAGTGTATGTAATGTACTTATTTATCTACAGTACTTAGTAGTAGTTCGATATGCAAGCGGATGTCTGCTCGGAGAAAACACGCCGCCATCAGCCTCAAGACATTACGTACATGGAGTTATACTAAGGATGGAGTATATTACGTGGGTTGGTAGTACGTAAGGTGGATAGATAAAAAACTAACTATATGTACATTACATGACGCGCCCAGCAAGACGGGAACAACGCACACCGACAATCTTCTATCTCCGTATATCCCAACCCTCTCACAAGCCTCACTTATCCTGACCTTATTATACGTGCTCGCCTTGGCATCAAAAGCTGACCTACTTTAGTACTGAGTAGCGAGAGAAAGGAAAGCGCACGCGTCCTTCCGAATGATCCGCAGGAATGCATCGCATAGCACGCCCGATGATACCTGATTCGGCATGTCTTGAGTGTGTAGCAACTACGTCCGTCCATATGTTTGTTCGTTTGTTATCATGATCCTCTCGGATGTGCCGAACCGTGCTGTCGCGTCATTTCTTCTATCTCTTGTTCCTTCAATTCCTTCTCTTCGTACTTACATGATACAACACTATACTATACCCTACACTACACTACACAGTTCTGTACACACCACACGGGCTTATATCCAAGGTGAACGTATTAGACTTGACAAGTAGTTACACTAAGTAGACTAGTTGGTTGTCCCGTATTACCCTCCCGCTCTTCGCCACCCACTGCTCGGCGATCTCTCGAATGCTACGCTAGATCGATCTATAATATCTGTGTCAGCAAGAATTCCGGGCTCGGTTCAGCTCGCCAACGCTGCGCAACAACAGTAGCTACAGTAGCTACAGCAGCCCAAAACCTGCCCTACCCTACCTCATCCTAGACAGGACAGCCTCTTTTATGAAGACGATCCCTGCAGATGCGTGAGAGTTGGTGTTGCGCGCGCGTTTGATATAGGTGTGTGTATGCGGGTGTGGTATGCGTTATGTAGGTAGGCAGCTAGGCAGGCAAGTATATTGCCCACATTTTCCTTACAGTATCCGATGTACCGGTACAAGAGTGGGCGTCGTTAACGACGACGATGGCGATGGCTGGGCCATCGAGAATCTGGGGCTTTCCTCCTCGGTAAGTGGGCAGACGGAGGGAACGAACCGCGCACCTATGTACCGTAGGTATTGTAGGTACTCATAATGTAGGTGCGCCTCACTGTCGCATTCGAACCACCACTGAGCTTGGCAGCTGGCTCGGCCTCAGCCATGGCGTTCGTCGTAGGGCAGGTAGTATGGAAAAATGACGGGGTTATCAGCAGCGGCACGTTGCTTCTATCGACGGGTATCGGTATAGTTCTATCGCGTGGGCTAGAACATAAGATGTAGACATAGGTTATAGTAGGTAAAATAATTCACTATCTAGATAACTATGTCCAAAATACTCGGGACTGGCTACCTTAGGCGGCTCCATGTTCCCAAATCAGGTAAATGTGATCTTTTGTCCCATCAAGCTCTTGTAGACGTCATTAAGCACCTTTCGCTTCTTACTCTTCTCCTCACTTACCCCTTCTATGGACTCCTCATCATCTTCATCCTTGCCCTCCAGGTGCGGTGCCCAGGCCCGGATCTGACCATCAAGGTGGGCACTAAATATGGCCCCTGGCATGTTGGTCCCGCCCATGACCACGCCGCTGGAGCCCCCACCACCGCCGGCACCCCTCCACACGATACTCGAGATGCGGTTCTTCACCGACCGCTCAGACTTCTTGCTGGAGCGAACGCCGGCGATTGCTGCGCCAGTGCCGCGTAGTCTCGTAATAATGTGTCCGTTGTGCAGGTCACAGACTAAAATCTCCGTCTCATTCGGCCAAAATAAGAGCTCCCTACCAGGATGTGTCAAGCCTACAGGTGAGGTAAACATGGTCACACTAGCCAATTGGGCGTTCCGGATGCTAGGCCCGAAACTGGCGAGTGTGTTGCGGCCCGTAGCGGCATCCCAGACACGGATGCGACTATCGTGCCCGGCCGAGACGATGTAACTCCCATCATCTGTCCATGTTAGGCCGTTTACCGGCGCAACATGGGCCTTTGCCGAA
>JAPESX010001002.1:0-12305 GCA_029590615.1 Nemania bipapillata | reverse complement strand
CCCAGCTCACTGCGCCCCTCTCGACACTCTCAAGGGAGACCCAGCTGCGGGGCCCTAAACTGTTTGGCCGCCACCTTGTGCCGCTCCAGGGTTACCTTGCCGGCAGGATCGTTGCTCTAGGCCCATCATACGCCAACTTTGTGGGCTCATTTCGTCACCAAGCGTTGTGGGAGGCTAACTGGCGCAGGCACTACCCCCAAGAGACGGACCTTGAACTGATACGCAAGATGGAGAGAACATATGTAGCTAAGATTCTGGAGTATACCGAGGCTGACATTGCACGCGTCGCCCACATCGAGGAGGACTCCTTCGTGGCCTTCCCGTCCACGAGTGATGGGCTTTTAGACAAGCTATCCTCATTGCCGACCGACGCGACGAGCGATGAGATCCTAGGCGAGATCTTGTCAAAGTCCTCGATCAAGGGCGCGCCCAAACCCCCGCCAGATGGGGAAGTGTGTAGATTTCTAGCTTCAGGTCACTGTATGGGGCTGGCGCCGCCTGGGACTGTCGAAGGGGACTGGGTGATTCGGTTCTGGGACTGCGATGCGGCTATTATCGTACGGCCGGATGACAAGTCCGACCCAAAGAGTTCGTGCGCTCTCATCGGTCGTGCGGATATTGCCGATGTTCATGATCGCAAGGGAATGCTTGGAGATTTTGCGGCCGGAGACGCCTTAGATCGCCACCAGCTCGGCAGTCTCAACCATAGACGCATTGATATAGTGATGAACTGGCATACGCTACAGCGTATTACAGCCTCGATCATTACGTAGATGTTCTCTAATCAAGGGAGACAGTGTAATCTAGGCGCCTATCCATCTAGTCACAACTTGGGTACGTGTGCGGGCCCGACATCGCGACATAGGCTCCCCATGTTACACATATTGGCTTTTGCCTTCACTCATCCCTGAGCACTCAGCAAGGTTCCCTCGCCAAGATTATAGGAACGTCAAATGACCCATATAAGTCAACAATTATACTGGCTCAAATGAGGGCGCTCGGGAATGACACACTGACAATGCTTGAAATAGATAGATACTTAGAGTAACGTCTCCCATTGATGAAATGAGCCTCCTCTATTATACCCACACCGGGCTACCTAGCTATCAATGCCGTCATGGTGACCTCGGTGTTTATTCATCACATTATGTTAGTCAATGACATTGGTCGCAGTGCACGAGCGCAGAGGGCGGGGCTTACTGAAACAGTTTGACTGTCACGCGTGCCTTCGGGTTTGATTCGGGGAGATATTTCTGCAAAGGCTTCTTGTTGTAGGCCGAAAGGGCCATTTAGCTAGGAAATAGCAACCCCACGCTACATACCCCTAGGGAAGTCTGAAGGGTACACACGTTGCACCCTTCCTCCGGCGTTAACAACAACAACAACAACAATGACATTAGTGGTGTTATTCAGCTGGTAATAAGCCACATATGATTTTAATACGTAGTGTCTGATACTATGGCTTCTGGATATTAGGGGTTAGGCTAATAGAGTATCGTATCAATGTAGCAGAACAAGTTCCAGCACCACATAAAATCTCCATCATATTCATTGCCTGCACGTCAAAATCGTGGTCTGAAGTAGCCGTGAACGGTTGAGGGCTCGTATTCACTCATTTTTCGCCTCCCAACGTGTGAGAACTTTAAATGCAAAATTTTCTAGGCTAATGAGAAATTGCCGTTGTCTAGGGAGCTTCAGCTCGAGCTTTAATCTGTTCAGCCGTGCGATCAATTTGCTATTCTAATAAGAAATGGTCCCAACATCGACAAATAAAGCCGGCAGCCGTATATCCGATTCCATCCAGGGATGATGCAATTCGCCGCGGGGACACAACGTGCGTTAGATGTTAGCTGTAAAAAAAGGAAGCATGATAAGTGCCTGGACCCAGATCACCCACAATTTCCAAGACAATGTGTCACCTGCCCTGTCTCGGTACATGAGCAGACTAACCACCAGTGCCGCCCCGGAAAACGTAACACAAGCCCCTTCTTTCCACCCTGTCCCCCAAAGCCAACGGGCAACAGTTGTCCAAACCATAACCGCCAAAGCTATAAACATTCTGGACTGAATGTCCCCAAATACGAGAGGTATAGTACGCCGGCCGGCGGCTTGGTCTCCTTCCATATCTCGAAAGTCCTGGGCATGGCTCGTCGTCGCATATATAGCCATCAATAACACCAGCCAAATCTTAACTTCACGACCAGCCTGAATGACAGAATGTTGAGTGGCAACCTCAAGCGGTCCGGTATAAAAACAAGAGAACCCAACAGCGTTATGCAAGTTCTTGAGGATGCCGTTGGATGCGCCACCCAGTTCATTATACCACAAGTGAAATAGGGTCAATATAATATAGGGGGTAAAGCCTCCTATTCGTAGAGCAATGAGAAAGCAGACAGGATGCATTAGATATATCATTCGTGTTGCTTGTCTAGGAGTCAAGCGCCCAGTCACCATGGGTCTCCAAGGCTTGTTCATTCTATCTTCCATGATTGTCGCTGGGTGCCTTTGATTATGCAGACAGAAAAGCAAGAGGTTGGATACGGACCACAGAAGCATGAACGGGGCAGATGCCAATATCTTGTTGACGGAGAGAGCAGGGCCCATCGAGAAGCGTGGTGCGATGTTGGAATTGATAGCACCAAACAGGAAACCTGGAATAATAATGTCCCAAATGTTGTTGGAACAAATGAGATAAATCGTGTATATATGATAAAAGCTAGCTGAAAGCCAGGAAAAGGGACCCCAGAGAGAGTGGACGCGGGCGATGCTTGTGGGCTGCATTCGCTGTGATATCGTGCCGGGCGCACTGATAGTTCGTACCATTATGATAAGTTCACTCAATAGTATATTTAGACTAGACATTACATGAAATGGATGAATGGGCGGGTGTTATAGATATATACGCAGCCGTTGCTGCATCACATCACGAAGCAATCTATCATATGAAGCTTGAATTCTCTACATTTTGATCTGCTAGCTAGCTTGGTCTCTTTTAATGTACGCCCTGACATACGAAATTTTAACTAGCTAACCCAGTGGCTTTCAATATTCTAAACTAGAGATGCAAGGAACAACAGAAGTTCATCAGGCTAATGGTACTAGCACTGATCTCGTGAACATTGGTGAAATTTCTTGGATTGAATTCGATATATAAGCTTGTCTAAGCTACCCAAAATTTGACGGAATAGTCGGGAGTTGTCCTTTTTTTTCTTTCAATCTTTAGCTTACCGAAATTTGCGGTTTCTGCCTCCAAATGCCGGGTGTTATGCTTCCAACGGCGGAACAGATAGCCTGGATGCTGTCTCGACCTGGTGACACTCTTGTCCCAAACATCATCGCTTGTGGAGCAATAACCCTCTCTGCTGCCACCGCATCAGTTTTTATGCGCCTATTGTCCCGAAAAATCGTTAGGAGAGGACTGCACCTGGACGTCAGCGACTGGTTCGTGGTCGCGGCTTGGGTGCGTATTTTCCGAGCTCTACGGGAACAAGCTCTAACTAGCATGCTAAGGTTTTTTATGTTCTATTCATAACCTCCTTCATCTTAGTGACGCGCTACGGAGGAGGGAGGCATGTGGTGTTCGTTACGAACCCTCGCGTATTGGGCATTGTGAGTGTACCACTCCACTGCATACATGGGTTATGGCCTTTTCGTATCAATGAATGATTCGTTGTTAATGGAGAGAAATACGCTATAGTTATATATCGCCCAGGAAAACCTCTATGCGACGACTTTGGCCCTATTAAAATTCAGCATTTTAAGTTTGTACCGGGGCCTTTTTGGGAGATCTCGAAATTTCTACATCGGCACTTGGTTCGTTACAGCTTTGGTAACCGAATGGTTTCTTCAGGTGGTGTTAGCAACCAACCTGCAGTGCATACCGATATCTGCTGCGTGGGATCCATCCGTCAAAGGAACTTGTATTGATTATGGCATCGAAGCGCTTGTAGCATATTTGATCAACATCACTACCGACCTCATGATTCTAAGCATGCCGATACCCCTGGTATTAAAGCTCCAGGTTTCGAGAGCACATAAACGGAGGCTCATCATTTCTTTTGCCATAGGTGGCAGGTAAGTGAAATCCCCCTTATAGGAATATCCTTCTTACCTTGTTGTCACAGTGCCTGCATCGTGAGTCTGGTTCAGCTCGCGTATATCACAAAGCTAGGTAACGTTCCAGATTCAAGTTGTGAGTAGTACGACTGAATTATTAATTTAACGAATATACTAATGTTGGGTACCATAGGGTCAATAGTGCCATCTTCGCTGCTGGGTGCCGTAGAATTAATGGTCGGGTTCTTTGCTGCGTCAATCGCTACTTATGGGCCACTATACCGATTCATTTTCTCGGACTCTTCCGAACGAAGTAAAGTTGGAGGGCACGGGTTAGAGAGCAGCACCGGAAGGAGCGGCTCAAATACTCGGAGGCGTGGTATACTTGTAACAAGCCATATCGAACTAACCAGAGGCAAGCCCAAGGCCATCGACGAATCAGAGCTCCTTGCCAGCGGCTAATAGGGGTACAAAGATAATCCTACTTAGATATATTTCCTACACAAGTAATTGCGCCGTCCAGGATGCCCAACACGGAGACCGGCCATTGCTTTGAAGCCAAGGTCGATTACTAGAATTAATAGCTATATAATTTATTCTCGATAAAAAGGGAAAGGTGCGATTAGTGCTTAAAGTTACTCGTAGATGTGCCCACGGTGGAGGAGGAATTAAAATAAATTCATGGGCTGCATGGCAAGTAAGGGGTGTTCCACCACATAATTGTCCTCGCCTCTACCGTGTACCAGTATACAGGTGCGACGACCTCTTATGGGAGGGGAGGGGACCGTAGCCTTTAAAAACCATTTATCCCTCTCAATTATTTTTTCACGCTCACGCACCCTTACCGTACTCTATTGGTTGGTCTAATATGAGCTACAAAATGTCCGCGGCCGGTAACTCCCCCGACTCTCTCGACTTTACTAGATTCTTCAACGTGATAGGCGGCAACATTTCAGATACTCCAAAAGAGAGACGCACAACCAATCCTTCAACACTAGATGCCAACCCACAAGCGCCTCTGAGCACACAACAAGATGTGGACCGAGCTATTAACATGGCGCGAAATGCGGCACCGGTTTGGGCCGCCGTTCCCTGGGAAGAACGTGCTCGTGCAATAGAACGATTTGCCGATGCCATAGAGGCCAATGCGGAAGAACTCTCAAAGTTGATTATAATGCAACAAGGAAAACCGGTTAGTTTATATATTCCTATACCTCTTTGGACCCCGCACACCGTTAGCGACGTAAATATGTTAATTTTTTCTGCAGCCTATGTGGGCTCAGCATGAAATTTCCCTCAGCGTTCAATGGCTTAGGGAGTTTTGCAGACTGTCCCCACCGGGAGATGTTATTGAGGATACCAAGGGGCGCAAGGTGAGCACACGCTACACGCCTCTTGGCATCGTCGTTGGGATAGTGCCTTGGAACTTTTCCATACAGTTGGCATGTGCAAAAATAGCTCCTGCACTACTAACAGGCAATGTCTTTATTTGGAAACCATCGCCGCATACTCCATATTGCAGCCTTAAAGTCGCAGAAATCGCCTCCAACTTCTTTCCAGCGGGCGTCATCCAAGCTTTAAGTGGAGATGATAATCTTGGTCCGTGGTTGACACAGCACCCGGACGTTAACATGGTCAGCTTTACCGGCTCCGCTGGTGTGGGCAAACGAATCATGGAATCCTGCAGCAAGACCTTAAAGCGCGTAACGCTTGAGTTGGGTGGCAACGACGCCGCTATCGTGTGTGCTGATGTAGATCCTACTTTCGTCGCAAGCAAAGTAGGTTTCATTGCTTTTGCTAACGCCGGTCAAATATGTATCGCTGTGAAGCGTGTATATGTTCATGAATCGGTGTACGAAGGTGTATTATCTGCGCTAGTTGCCTTTATAAAAGGCCTGAAGGTTGGAATCGAAGTAGACTCGTTCCTAGGCCCGTTATCTACTAAGGCACAGTATGACCATGTCAAGGGGTTGCTTGAGGATATCAAGCATGCCGGCCTTACAATTGCAACTGCGGGCACAGAGTCCCCACTGCATTTGAAGGGGTACTTTCTAGACGCCACGATTGTTGAAAACCCACCAGAAGATTCACGGATTGTTGTTGAAGAACAATTCGGTAAGTTATCCACGATTCGGTGGCAAACATAAGATGCCCCTATTTAGACCACTGTTACCTAACACTCCGCTCTGAAGGGCCGATATTACCAGTCATGAAATGGACGGATGAACATGACGTTATTCAGAGGGTCAATGCCACTGAATTTGGCCTTGGTGCTTCAATCTGGACCCGAGACTTAGCCCAGGCTGACCGAATGGCCAGTCAACTGCAGGCTGGAAATATCTGGGTCAACTGCCATGCCGAAATGCAACCCAGTACACCATTTTCCGGGCATAAGCAAAGTGGACTAGGTGTGGAGATGGGCTCGGATGGTCTTAAGGCTTATTGCAACGTTCAGAGTGTCTATGTCACGGGTCTAACAATCGGTGGTCCGAGAGACGATGGCAGCTAGGTATTTGAAAAGAGCAAAAGGGTATGGTGCTCTCTATACTTACGGGGGTTTTCGCATTAGCCTATATAAGTTGGGCTGTGGTATATGGGGAGTGGTTCGCTTGATAACCTAGAGGTTTAATTGTGCTGAATTATGTAGGTAGTCGGAAAATGTACTTGTAAGTTTTGCTCTCTAGAGTCTAGAAGAATTGGCCTGGCTGGTGCTTTCCCGCTCAAACCTACCCCTTGCAATACCCCTGGTAGATGAACGTCACTTCACATTAATCGCCCCGCTTTCTACACGCGCGCGACCCAATGATCTCGTGGCTAATAACCTAGCTCTTTCTTTGACTTTACTATCTGGCTACTCATCTTCCTCCTCAAGACCAGGTATTGACAATCTAAAGTAGGTATGTTGCATGTTGTGAAGAAATGACGATTACATAGAAGCAAATCAGCAAATTGCCCGGCNGATGNCCGATGACGGCATAAAGATATCGCGCGCCTACTATTAGCTTTAGTTGGCTCTACGGCGGCATTCAGTTTCCATATTATAGCATGTTCGAGGCGGCTCGTTGAAGGCCGATCTATTTCGCCCTCTCGTCCGCCATCTCGTCGACAAATCTCCCGACAATATCATTTAGGCTGCAGTCTTCAACCTCATCGGCATCTTCGGTTCGCTTACCCTCCCTCACCCTCCGTCCAGCGTCGCCCCAACGGTTTAACCAACCCTTATCAAAACCAGCTCAAGTCGACCGGCCGACAACGAAAGGTGCGAGATGGTCGAAGGAGAGCTTCACGAGGGGATAAAAACATGCACCTTCCGCAATATAGGTGGATTCTGGGACAAGTTCCTCAACTCCAATAGTTGGTGCAAAGAGCAGAAAATGATGTTGAAGGGGATTATGACACGCACGACAGAGAGAAATAGTCTGATTTCCCAAAGCCTCACCAGTTCCGGGACGACGCCTTTCACTTCGACTATCGGGCCTTGGCCACATCAAGCGCGAACCTATCAGACGACAAGCGCAAGTCACCATCCGACACACGTCCGATAACATCTCCGAATCCAAGGGGCGGCAGTCTAACAGCCAGGGGTTGGGGCTAGCTAAAGAGGCTGATGGCCAGCTGTCGAGTCGATCGGCAAGGATAATCCAAGCCTATACACACCCGACGAGGGTCCATTGGGGAACGTGATTTATTCTTATCGTAATCTCACCGGCTGGTTGCGTATTTAGCGACTTTAAAACGATCTTGAGTCGTTCGACGTACTACGCATTCGTCTGCAGTCGGATGTACTATCCAGGGACAATCCAAGGGTGACCTACGCTCAAACGCAGGTAAGAAAGCAATATTTACAAAGTTATCCTGAATCTAGCTACCCCTGTACTCCTCCCCGGATCCGACGTCCGAGGGGTAAACTAAAAAAAAMACCAGAACTCCATAACTATCCAAAAGTGCTACGGATTAATATATGACTAAAGCCTGTGGTGGTGCAGTAGGGGATTCCGCTACTCTGACACTGATTCCAGCTGTTAGCTTCATCGTGAGGGAGCGTGTAAGCTGCTCTCTGGCACGAGGCAAATAATGGCACCACAACGATCGCGCTTAGATCCGGTCGGAGTTCGGAACAGCAGTGTCACATCCAAAACCGTTAGGAGCGGGTACCTGCCCTAGCTCACAGGTGACACTGCCGACCAGACCTAGATGGTCCATCGTCGCCGGTAAAGCCGTAGGTGAGGCAAACAATGGCTCTAGCTGCTGTTGGGTTGATGTAGACTCATCACTAACGTTGCTTCCACTGGTAACAACACTTTTTCTGTCACTATTGCCATGAGTCTGCGTAATGAAGCAACGTATACATTAATGGGTAAGAAATATCACTAGGGATAAGAAACCGGCAACACTCATAACTATATTGCTAGACCCTGCGGTCACCTATGCCTGGCCCTGCACCCGCTAATTAGGCCGCTATCGTACTATTCAAGACAAGAGGCTTAAAGAGATATGAAACTTAGCGTTTGGGACATGACTCAAACACTGATGCTACTGCAACAAGCTTTAGCCTATATGTTAATTTAAAGACAATTTCAACATGATCCACACAGCTAGCTAGCTCAGTGGAAGAGCGCCGGGCTCATAACCCGGAGGTCGATTGATCGAAACAATCGCTAGCTATTTACTGGCTTCGCCTTTATTTTTTGGAATTTTTTCCCTCTATTATAGACTTCTCAGCCATGTAGCGTTAAGTTGGAGTTGGACTCGGAATTCAAAGTTTGTTGTATTAATCAAGCCTTAATTGCCTTTTTAAAGAGTTTGTGCAGGTTGTGTGTCGGTAAATGGAGTACCAATTCAGAAGTTATCATTGGTTTCTTCTATCTAGAGAGAGCATTTCATGTATGTTGTATAATATCTAGAGAGCTTATTCTGATATCTTTATGTAATTGAGATCTAAGAGTCTAACAATGGATAGATGCCATGTTATTTTTGGTAGCTTCGTGTGCATGAACTAACTAGTAAATAACTTAGACAAGCAGTCTAGGTGTCAACTTCATTCATAATGTCACGCTTCACTAGTTCTAGGTTCGAGGTGCTTGTTAGTTGTTAATAACTTTTATAAAAACCAGGAAAGAGGTAATTTACACACTCTTAGTCTTGCCGAATACATGCCTACCATAGGGGCAATATTGCCAAATAGACTTTAAACTATATCTGTCACATAATTCCATGTTCTTCAAGCAGGGAGACAACTTACAGGTACAGAATACAGAATTTGGAACTTGCTCCTCTCCCTAACTTTATAATTAAATACTCACACATACCACTGTGGGACATGAGGTGGCAAATGGAACTAACGACTGAAGCGATACCTACGATTGAATGAGTGGAGGCCACATAGGTCTTTAACTATGAGTGATTTATTTAGGTGTGCAACGAGTGGTCATATATTGTGCCGGTTTCTAAGATCGAACACTGTGGCCTACGATCAAGAAGAGTTATAACAACAAGACCCTAGGCCCATTTGAAAAAAAGAAAAATCTAGTTATGAAGTAACAATTGCTCTTTCATTGATGAGAAATACTATCTAGTCACTATTTCCAACCTGTATACTTGCTCCGCAGAATCTCAGCACGCTAGTTTGGTCTCGCCGCCTCCTCGGTCACATACATCACGACAGGCCCGGGGTGAGCACTCAAAGGGCCATTCAACTGACAGAGCTCGGGATTGAACTTGCCCATCTGAAGACAGCTCAAAAACGCGTTCGGATCGCTCGGCATGCCGGGGCTCTGGGTAAGGTAGTGTGTAGCATCTAAGCCGGCGCTACAGGAAAATGTAAATAACCACTATCTACTCTTTGAATCGAGATAGTTGCTTACCCATCAGGCGTCAGCGTCTGGTATACTTCTACACGATAGTTCGCGAAATTGGTCCAGCCGTCTGTCGGCAAGCGCCATTGCACAGATGTATCTTGGCACACCGTCCATTCCGTCGGTCCCGGAGGAGTAGTAGCTGGCCAAGAATAGCCGCATGTCGTGCTAAGGGTTGCACCTGTAGTTGATGACGGATTTAGGTAGTTGAGTGTGATGCTCAGAGAAGAAGCGATTGGGCCAGTGCCATAAGGGCNGTCCGTGGGGAAGGTGCCGCCTAAGGCAGTAATGTTGAATTCATAGTCTATCTGGCGTTTATGAGGTAATGCGAAAGCAGTCGAGAGGAGGAGCATAGAAGCAATACCCTGTAAGACTTGCATTGTGTTCGAAGCAAGAAGACAGCAATTTAAAATATGCAGTAACTGGACAAATGATCCTGAAATATAATGTAGAGAAGAGATGGATCTGCTGAGTTGAGCTACAACTACAGGAGGAGCTTTTGTGCCTATTTATAATCAAATCAGAATCTCTAGGTGACTTTATAATCCCCAGAGCTTTCCAATTATACCCGATTGTTCAATGGAAACAGCGATGACAAACGGAAAACCTCGATATCACCAATTCCGCGAAGGCACGATCAGACTCAATTTACTATGACGTGCTTGGCCTAAGTCTACTAGCACCCATTCCTCTGCCAAGAAGCAAGAGTATCTGCTGATAACTGCGAAAGAGTTCAACGATATCTCGAGTCACGCCACTAACGTCATCATTAATTCATGTCATCAGCTAGGTAGACAAGGGGTTTCCCCGAACATGTGTACGGACCGATTCATCGGCCAATCGATGCGGCGTGACGGTGAGAGATATTCGATCCGGGGAAGCTAACTCAGCCGTAGTTACGAACCCACCTTTCAAGCCTTCAGAAGCTCAGCCCTAGCCTCATCAAAACCTTCAAGTTCGATGTACCAGATGACCTAAGCCCGGTAGTAAGCGGCGACATATCTCTGACCCTACCGGTCCGGCTAGCTACGAATCCTCCTCAAGGCTGCCTTAGCCAACCAGCCACGTTACCGCGGGTCAGCAGACTAACTCCCTCTAGGACCTAATGGAATCATAAACGTAATTACCTACGTATGCTTGGTAACCTAAGAATGTAGAAACGAAAGAGCCGGCTTATTGTGCTAAATGAGCACAGGCGCTCCCCTACCATCAAATTATAAACCTGGACTGGGCCTGTTGTCTCGATATAATTTAAACGAACTGTATAATTGTCCATTCTCAATCCTGATACTTTTCCTAACAAATGAGACTTAATCTGATGTTGACTGGGCTGTTTAGGGGTCGATATTCGTGAAAAGGGGCTTACAGAAAATAGGCAAAAGAGGATATAACCCTCTTTTTTAGGTTTCCGGAAAGGAAATCTGGCAATTACTCTTGAGAAGAAGGGATCATATGAGCATCATACTAGAAAACGGAAACGCAACAACCTCTAGCTATGAAGAGAAGAAAATGGAGGATACCCTGATAACCGTGGGGAGAGCGACAAGCTGTTCTTCAGACCGTGCCTATAAAGAAGTAACAGGGGCATGTGGATTCTCTTCGACATGAGGAGCTCATCTATCGCTATATTAAGATGATTAACAAATTCAGCTAGTTACAAATAGACATCATTCTGTTTCGTTCGCTCATGCCGATTAATGCCTACTACTATTGTAGCTCGATTTTCAAGTTACCTTCGCAAAAGAGAATCACATTAGCCTGAGAACTAGGCTATTTCTGCTAATAATAAACTATATCAAGAAGACAGTAGTTTCTCGGCTTGTAAGGCACTTACCGCACTTGCGTTGGTTAGTGATGTTTCTGTATTGCTGCTGCTTCTCAAATGCTACAGAATAGGCCCAGAATTTTACATTACGACGACAACAAAAACTCGCTACTGGGGAGGTCTGACTGTCGTAGTTGATTATAGATGAAGGCCGTGACAAGGAGGTTAGTTATTCTCATAGCTCTAAAATAAAATGATACGTCGGGAATGCAAACACCAGGTACAGTCAATACTTCTAATCATCAGTATATCTAATCAGTCTACTCTGGTCTTCTCCGTCCTCTTTACCGAGCTTCTATTTATTGACTGAGAAAGAACTCTATCGTAACAGTGCACGCCAAATCACGAGACAGGAAATATGTACAGCAAGGAGCCCTGAAAGGTAGACTAGCACGAGAACCAACCGAAGCAACACAACACGAGCCCTTCATCACAGCCGTTTGAAGAAAAAGCTACAGTCATGCTTGTTGGTCCCCGTCGCATCCATGGCATAATCAGGACAGACGCCCCACTCCGTCCACTTCTCCTTCAAGTAAAACAGCCTCGCCGGGGACCCGGCCGCCGTGTCG
>JAPESX010001001.1:0-12306 GCA_029590615.1 Nemania bipapillata | reverse complement strand
GGGGTCGTAGAAGTTCACCAGCCGCCGCATCGCCGGGTCTGACGGCAGCTGTACTGGTGGGGAGGCCATCTTGGCGAGACTTGAGGTTGCCCTGATGAGGGTGATGGTGTGAGACCGGTTCACGGGTGAGGCTGCGTGAAGGATTTGTGGTTTTGAACTCAGCTGCCGGGTAATGAATGAGGGTATGTTCCGAAGAGTGTATGGCATATTAGAACTTCATAGACACCCAAATCGTGGTGATTAGGTCTTCTATAATCATGGTTTGCGATGTAGGTAATACCAACACAGGTACCTAGTCTACCTAGGTACATAGGTGTGGAGTGTGAAGGTACCTGGGTACCTAGCGGCTCAAGCTAGATATTTTGCTACGAACAACTCCGCCTTAAATGCATATCGTAGTATCGGTATTTCGTTCGATACCTCATTAGATAGATCCGGGCAGATCCATTCATGTTCCCGTCAAACGCTCTATCTTCATCAGTATAGATCATTAAATTTTATTCATTAACTTATTCGCTAGTTAATCATCGATCTCTAACCCGCTTAAAAACTCATAATCCTTAGTATATATCGAGTCTGTGGCTACGGGGGGCGTTTAGGTGTTGTGAAATAGTTTCTAATTAACAATCTGGATAATAGGGGGGAAAGGGGTGTCTCTAACTAGTAGGAATAATCTCACTTCATATACATAGTGAGTGTTGAGTAAGGTTTTGATCTCTCTACCGCGTTTACTTTGAGCAAGTGATGGAATTTCCTAGATAGCTAGGAACATATCGCCACATCGCGTATTGTTGCTTGGCGACATTGGCGTTGGCATTGTTACCTAGGTAGTAACAGGATTCCTATGCACTTCGGAAGTACGGGCCAAAGTGGCCCTCGTCCAAACGAACATTCATATTTCCAATGACCTCTTTAAACTCCTGCATCGACTCGGAATGCTCCTTGGCGAGTTCCTTGATCGGTAAATCGATATCGGCCATCAATAGAGCCAATGCCCCCTGATTCCCGAAGTCCTCTGTTGATTTCAACGTCTTCATGATGCTTCTAATAAGTAGGCCAATGGTGATAATGAGGACGGTAACAGGATAGGCGATCCACGGCCAGGCCACGTGGATATAGGGTTCTTGAATAAATGCTTTTCCTGCGTAGACGTCTGCTGTCCCATTAGGTTTATTCGTCGATCTGATCAGATTACTCAGACTTTTAGCGATTCTGTCAGACCAGCCTTTGCGGTCGTCCTGAGTATCACCCCAACGACTCCAAAATGTTCCATCATCACTCCCCCAGTAAGTCTGATTCAGAGTCATGGAATTACTTGCGTATATCTCATAAGTCAGCCCCAGGTTTGATGGCCACATCGAAGTAAAATTGGTTCTGTTCATGTTGAAGGCTGGCAAGTCGTTGAACCGCACAGCGGTATCGTTTATATTTGTAACTAAAGGGATTCGGCTGTGTTGAACAGATTGCTTCGTCTCACCTGCGATCACGCGTATGTCGAATGCTTGCATGCAAACCCAGAATATACACTGAGTTAGAGACGGCTGCGTAAAGTACCACCATCCTGTGCTGACATTCTTTGATCCGCCTCCTATTCCAAATACGTCGAACTGGGTGATTAAGATGTCAGGTCCGCTGCCAGAGATGTCATCATAATAATTGAATGTCTTGTAGACATTTCGGATATTTTTCAGAGTCAACCGAGTATCTGCAGGTATAAGACCTTGTTGTAGCATGGAATTCGGACGGGGTGCTTTGAAACTGTACTGATCTCCGTCGGATGTGTAATTACAGATGACGCCGTCGCAATCAATCGTCCATAATTCGAGCATCTTGTTAGTGATATTAGCGCATTCACCACATACTCCCAGTGAAGGAACCGTGTTCCAAGTACAGTTGCCGCTAGAACACAGGACGGGTAGATCGTCAACTGTTGGAGAATATATTCCCTCAGTGTGTGCGACACGCAGAGTGTTTTCGTCGGATACGAAAGAGCTTCCAGCCCAAGGAACATGCGCATCGCCAGAGGGATCTACTACGGTGCGAGTATTGATACTGACAAGTTGCTGCGAGAGAAAGTTCAATGGCAGGACCAGTACAGTCAAAACTGCGCCCGCGTTGACGATGTTGAAGCGTGATGGGTGTCGGGAAAGCCAAACAGCACTGCCCCAGGGGCCTCTGGAAGCGTCGTCCAAGGATTCCAAGTCTTGGAGAGGTCTTCCCTTTCTCTCCGTTTGCTTCGATGAGAACCAGGCCCATTTGCCTCGACTAATGGCGTCTGCAATGGGGACCATGAGGGAAGCCCTCAAAAATGTCGTCAACAGCGCTACCACGCCGTTCGGTGATACTTGCGACCAAGTCCAATCGGACAGCGATCGGTCAGAATAGATTGCCGCCAAGACGATCAATCCAGTACACCCAAGCAGCGAAAACATCGCCGCTAGGATCTGGTAGCCCCAACGATATATGAATGGACTGAAGTATCGTTGTTTCTTTGGTGCTATGTATGGCTTAGAATCTTTCAACTCAAGCTGTTGTAGTATAGAGTGAGATCGATGATGAGAGTAGCTTTCCGGGATGAGTTCACGGATGGGCACATAAGGTATTGGGGTTGCACGAGATACATTATCGCTTGTGTTGGTGCTGATTTCGGAATCCTCGTCTGGTCTATCATCGCCATCTTCGGTCAGGGCATCAATTGGTATATCTGCGAACTCGTCTCCGTTGCTGTCTGGGTATGGCAACCTTTCCTCTTGCAAGCGGCTTGCTTCTCTAAGAGCCATTGGATTGTCGGAAGCCATGATGGGGTATGAGAATGAGCATAAGAATTGGGGAGTGAAGACTCCATGAAGCAAGAGCGAGAAGGGTTATGTTATAACAACAAACCACGCCGATCAGCAGGCTCGTTGATCTGCTAAAGCAGCGAACTGACGATCAGTTGAATCTGCCTGATCTGCGACGACTACGTTGGGGTCGAACTGAATTTGCGATGCAAGTTGATTCTATTCGCCGCTATATTTATTATCGCTGCCTCCAACGCGTCTCAAAACCGAATCCGTTATTGCTTTGGTAGCATTCGTATCTTACATGCAGAAAACTCCACTTGTTCAACCATAGTTTACTTGGTCATGGATTTGGAGCAATTCGTTTGGAGAGAGGACTTTGCCCTTTCCTCTGTTCTTCTATTCTTCTGGAGAATTAGGACGAATGGGAATATCGGAGGTCAAAAAAAGTGTTCAACTATACCTAATGGTTGAAGGAAATAATTTCCTTTAGAATAAGATTGGGAAAAGGAGATTAGTAGTACAATCATTACCATGATTATTACAGACAGACGCCTATACAGCCTGACAGTGATTCCTTCTATAATTAGGCTGTAGCAGCGATCACCTAGAAATAACGTCATTAGAAGTCAATGGATATGGTATACACCACTCCTAATATGCATGCAGTTTTACCTCCATCGGCTGCTATAAAGGGGGTGGCTTAAGTAGAGGCGCCATTGTTTGATGTAGGAGGAGCAGCATGTTCTAGGTAGTTAATTGTTTCGTCTCATATAATACGATGTGTTCGCCAAGTCCATATGTCGATCGCAAAAAAAAAANNAAAAACGCGAGGAGTCAATGGCGGTAGAGTCAATAGGGCCTTTGTATCGCTATGATGAGTTAGCAATTACCAGCGTCTACCGATTTGATGTAGCTCCGCAGCCTGATTTTGGGCATTGAACCTGTTCTCCCAATTCTCCTAAGACTAAAGTTGCCGCTGGGAAGTTAATTAGCGAATGCCTTTTACAACCCATTGAGGTTTGGGCCTTTGAACTCCAAGTCCTCGACGATGTAAAGCCAGAAACTCGGCTAGAATCTTAGAGTTCTTAAATAGAAGATTAACCATAGACCATGGAAACTCGTTCTAAGATCTCTCCGGGATATCTTTCGATTCTTCATTGAACTAGACAAAGTGATACATCATTAATTACACCAGGCTCGGTTGCAACCTATACGATGGAGTTCATGACTTAATCATCCTAAGGCCAACCCCCACTCAAAACGGCTGTAAGCGCCGTTAATAGGGCTGCGTCTGTAATGTTTGATGATATTAATACTCGCAAGATAGAGTTAGCACCCCTTCATCCTTTGAGCAATGAAGTTGTGAGTATAGTTCAGTTGTCGCTCCAAAGTTGGGAATAAATACAACCGATGGGCTGCCTTGGGTCAAACTGAATACTATAGGGCTTATAGCCTCCTATAGTGGCAGGGACAAGCGATTAGGAGGATAGTCAGCATGATATAGTAAATTTAATTTAACAAGCTCTTACTATCATGGAAGCTGGACGTGGAAACGACCCTTGTTATAATCTTGAGAATGGGCCCAATGACTTCTCGAGGGGTTGTTAAGAAACCTTTATCCTTAGTGTTCATTTCATACTGCGCCATCGTATGTAGTTGAGTCAGCTAAACAACGGGTTTTAATCATTTAGCTACATCTACAGCCTTTGTAAACCCCTTATTTATATATGATATATACTCAAGATATTAGCCATACTACCAATTTTAAATTAGTACTTCAGCACTTCCACGACGCAATGATGAAGATAAGTAGTACTAAGATAGTTCTAATAATGGCCTATGAAAATGTTAAATCTGCGTTTCACCAGTGGTTAGATCCCCAACCAAGGAAGACAGAGACTTCGGCCACAGCAACTCCAAGACTTTTCCACCCGAGCTGAAGGCGGGGGGTTGAGTCCTACCTATGATGCGGATAAGGAGGCCGCACGCCAAGCTGTTCAATAGTCCTATAGACCAAGTAATATTACCAAACGTGTCTGGTCTGCTCCTACTTCTATACGCTAATTTCTAAGGTCAGCAAATGATAATCTCGTTTCTCACATGAGCTACGCGTTGAAGAGTAATGCAACGTATTCTGCACCCAAGACTCTCGGTTATCGAGCAAAGAGCTTACTGTTCAGGCAGTCAGCGAGTTTCGATCCTTCAGAATTACCACCGCTCCAGCCGCGGATGCAACCCACAGGCGTAACCTAACTCACACCTATATGACAGTTAGAGTAGGTAGAGGCTATGATATAGCCAAGAAGACTTAGGCGCCAGCATGAATAGTTCATTCATGGCAGACGAATTAGGCAAGCCAGTGACCAAGGCCATATGCTCTGTTCACACCACTAACGAACGATGGCACGATGGCATGTAGGTAATAATAATATAGCGGTATTCGACGTACGTGTATATATAGCTGACAATATCTCGACTTTTGGTATCGCTTTGACTAGCTACGAACATCCACACCACCTAGTCCTCGATTACAATCTTCCAGGCATTTCTTCTTCCATTCCAGGAAATTTAATCATCATGAGAGCTACTCTTTCCACAATCGCTCTTTGCGCCATCAGTGCGTCCGCGGCTACACTTCCTGCTGCAGCGGAGATCGAGGCTCGCCAGGCAACTTCTAATACCTGGTATTTGGTCGGGTTTGAACCCAACTGTGGTTCGTCGTTTGGCTGTAATGCCGATTATGCCATCTTCGGCCCCGAGAACGCGGTTCCTGGAGCTCCTGCTTTTGCTCTCCGAGTAAGTTATCCCGTAACACACGCCGAACTACCATGAGTCTTTCTTGCCATCGTCAAACAGACCCTCTTAGAGGTTCTCTGACACCTGAGCCCAAATCATATTGAAATTATTGTCTCTAAAACTTGATTCTCTAGTGCAACACTTGGAGTTACTGCACCAGCGTTTTCCCAGGGTCCGATGCCAGCGCCCAGATAGTCATCAATCAAGGGCCCCTTACGATCTCGCAGACTTTCACTAGTGGGGGTAAAAAGACTACCGTCACAGCTACCGTTGCTTGGGATGGCTTGAGCCTAACAGCTCGCACAATTCCGGTGACAGTCACAGTTTCATGAGTCTTGACTTATTACGCTGTGGATTCGACATCAAATAGTTCTTTCACGCTGTTTCTTTGCTCACCGGATCATGGGGGAAAGGGGGGGTTCTCATCTCCGATACTCAGTGCTTCCTCTCTAACTCATGTTGATAGTCAAGTCTAATAAACATGCACGAAGTTCACAGATTTAAATAATTAGAAATCTCTGGCCAGAATGCCCAGCAATTATATCAGCTAGTCTAAGATCAAGCTAAATGAGTGCTAGACTATATTTAGTTGGAGGTATCCCAGCCAGTGGACCACTACCATCTCGCTAAGGCGACTAACAGGGCTAGTTTGCCTAAATAGAGTATAAGAGAAGTATGCAGTAGTAGCCTCCTCCAGAGGAGGAAAAAAGAAACGTACAACACCGAGGATTCGCTGGTCGTCACCGACCCAACTACTAATTCAGCACTCACTGGTTTATCTAAGGGAGAGCGGACGGGATCCCGAGTTTTCCAGAGGTTATGGTCGTACGTGGAAGCATACCATCCCGTGGAGGCTTATATGGTAGTACGTTTATCCCATCCCACAGCAATGAATCATAATGATAAGTCTAGCTAATATCCTTTAGGTATACTATGCTAGAGTGAGGAACAGGGGGGCTAGAAGAGGATGGTTATGATTCGGGTATAGTGGGTTAAATTTTCTTTTCTGCTATATAAGTAGCAAGCTGTAGAAAATTTCCTGAAACACAAGAGAAATCAGGGAGGCCAGGTACACGCAGAGAAAATCACATTTGGAAAATCAGTAAAATATCCGAAGCTTTATAAATCTTTGGAAATACTATTGTGACTATAGTCAGGCCTCCAAAGTGCGGTATGTCAGCGCTTCCCCCAAGCAAAACAAGTCAAATAATCGCCCTTTGACTTGTTTTGACTGACTTGAGCCCTAAAAACGCTTGTTTGACTGACTTGGCTGTTTCTGTTGTTTGATTTGGTCAAGTTAATTGGCCAGTCAAACCAAGTAAATAACACAGGGCTAGTTAGGACCTAAATAAGCCAGTAGGTAGATCAGTAGGTAGGTTAGATAAGTAGGTAGTGATAGTGTGTCCAGCCCTGAGCATGGATGCGGACAAACTGACTCTGGTTCGCCTCACCTTGATGTTTGGGGACATCCCTGAACGATCAAAGTTTAATGTGATTTGCTGACTCCGAAGAAACAGTAGACTAAAGGACAATGCCGAGAGTGCCACTTTTCCATGTTGTGCGAAGGGGGGGTAGGTAAGCTTAATGTAGGCAGAGTCGAGGTAAATACAAGAAAGTGCATAGGCCGTTGAACAGTCCACGCTGGTTCTTGCAGGGTGTGTTCTGGTCACTATGCCCTGTGCGTTGCGGTGAGAGCACCACCATCATCCTCTACTGCATGCCAATGCTGCATGGGCCTGCTTGCTCGACTAGCTCGCAGACGGATGGATGGCATCTGCACAGTTCATTCGGTGCACATTTGGGGTGGACCCTGGAGGACCCTGCTGTTCTATACCTGTAGATGAAGCTCTGACATTATATTCTGTACATATCTGGTTACCTAGTGACTAGTCCAGAATGCTGTAGACTAGACTCTAGAGTGGCTCGACAGGCCCCCGACAGGTCCATCCATGTTTGCCTCTACTTACTAATACCATGCGAAGCTAATCAACTCTCTCGACTGCCTTGAGCATGATGAGCATGACTGACATGTCGAGCCTCACCCATGCCATCCCAGCCCGCTCCTCTAATTCTGTATCTTGCATGATTCGAAGCCTTGATTAATCCTGATTAGCCACTCACATGGAAAAGACTACATGGGATCCATATTCACTACTACTCAAAACGGGGGGTGTGCCCCACTCAACCGTCAATATGGAGGAGGGTCAAGGAGTCAGGTCGGTGGCCAGGTACAGCGGAATGGAGCTCGATTGGCTTACCTATGCACGCGCCATGACAGCCTCTCTTTCCTATGTGCGTAAGTACATGTACTGTGAGCGGACTGTATTGCGTTTCTTTTCATATATATAATACGGTAAGTCGGTATGGAAAGTCAGCAATTCTTCTATCTATGTAGTTAGTGTCTTCTTTACGTTTGTTGATTTCCCTCTTTCCTTTGGGTTCGGATTCTTACACTTATATTCTTACATCTATACTATCGTCTTCCATACCCTGTCAATTACTCATCTACACATACATAAACTTCTATTTATACCCTCTGAACTGCTTAGCTTCCTGTGATTCCGGTACTTTAAAAAATATTGTGAGTGTCTACCGTCTGTATTTCTTTATGTCTTCTTAGCGGCCGGCGTCCATGCTACGGGCAGCGCAGCGCAGCGCAGCGCGGCAGACGTACTCTCTCCCAACTTCAAATCGACCAATTGGCTAATATTTCAAATAGGCTAGACTGCATGTTCTTCAGATTCTCTCAGTCCAATTGAGTTTTTAAAACATAAAATGGCCCAAGAGCTATCTTCCTCGACCATGCGTCGCCCCTCCGTCCAGCGAGACCTCAGCAGATTCGGATATAGCTCCTCGAGCGATTCGGACGAACCACCACGTAAAACAAATACAACCACGACTAGCAGTACCAATCAAAAGAAGAAAAAGAAGAGAAAGCCACCTCCACAACAGAGCATTAACAAGATATGGAGGCGGTTCGCTACCAAGAAGTATACAAAGGCGCTTTCCGTCCTGCCCTTCGACCCGGTTCCCCTTCCAAGCACCACCGAAGGGCCCAACGAACTCCTTTCGGCCGGCTATGAACGGGCGAGGGAGGAGTGCTCTCGCAGAGTCAAGAAGATCATTCAAGAGTGCAGACGGGTCAATACACGATATAGAGATCCTGGGTTTGACCTGGTAAGTTTTGGACGACAAGCTCGGTTGCATCCCGCATGTCATAGCACCATGCTAATCGCCATTGACAGGATTGGGATCTAAAGATGGGCAAGGGCAATTGCCTCAATTACTTGGGCTCTAGCAAGTTCGACATGTCTAATACTCGATTTAGCACGACTACAACTGTGCCCAAGTCAGTAAAGCGCGTGCATGAGATATTTGAAAAGCCCACATTTCTCAAAGATATCGATGGCGCAGACATCAAGCAAGGTGGCCTTGGCGACTGCTGGTTCATCGCAAGCCTGAGCGCATTGGCAAATGTCGAGGGTGCGGTCAAGCGCGTCTGCGTTGAGTACGATACTCGTAAGTAAATCGTGCCCCTGACGAAAAGTTGTGGAAGAACGGTTAAGCTGACTCACGGACATAGGTGTCGGAATCTATGGATTCGTCTTTTATCGAGACGGCGAATGGATCTACTCGATTGTTGATGACAAGCTCTACTTGACTTCCCCAAATTGGGACTCTCCTAGCATGCAGCGCGACCTCATGAACCAGATTGATCGTGAAAACCCTGATAAGGACTATCGCAAGACTTACCAGACCGGTTCCAAGGCACTCTTCTTCGGACAGTGCAAGAACCAGAATGAAACCTGGGTTGCTTTATTTGAAAAGGCGTACGCTAAGGCCCACGGTGATTTCGGATCTCTGGCAGGTGGTTGGATCGGGGAGGGATTAGAAGACCTCACTGGAGGCGTGACAACCGAGCTCTTAGCTTCCGACATCCTAGACCTAGACGAGTTCTGGGAGAATGAAGTGAGCAAAGTTAATCAAGAATTCTTGTTCGGTTGCTCTACCGGTCTCCTAGACGGTGGATATGGAGACCGAAATGGCATCCGCGAAGGTCATGCATACGTCGTCATGGATGCTCGGACGCTAAAGAGTGGCGAGCGACTCGTAAAGCTCCGGTAAGATGACAGAAGCCTCTCGAGCGTTACACCCTGTGCTAACAAGCTGTAGAAACCCCTGGGGAAAGATTAGAAAGGGGATCTGGGAGGGGCCGTGGTCTGATGGTTCGAAGGAATGGAACCAGGACGTTAAGGAAGAGCTTGGTCACCAGTTTGGTAACGACTCCGTCTTCTGGATAAGGTTCGAAGACATGGTAGAAAAGTACCAACACTTTGATCGAACTCGCCTCTTCCGGGATCCCGAATGGCAATGTTCCCAGCGCTGGATTGGCGTGGAGGTGCCCTGGAAGCCACAGTGGAATGAGAAGTTTCACTTCAAGCTGGCCAAGGAGTCCCCCCTCGTCCTTGTTCTACAGCAGCTCGACAACCGGTACTACAAGGGTCTCCGCGGACAGTACTCTTTTCGACTTCACTTTCGCATACACGAGCAGGGTCGTCCAGGTAGCGAAGATTACGTCGTCCGGTCCCACGGCAACTATTTGATGAATCGGTCGGTTTCGATTGAGATTCCTTCTATGGAGCCTGGCAACTACTCGGTCTTCCTCAGCATTGTTGCTGAACGAGATACCGAAATGTTGTCGATTGAGGATATCGTCAAGCGGGAATGCCGTAAAAGAGAGGAGAATGAAAAATTCGCCCAGGTTGGCTATGCCTACGATCTAGCGCATAGCAAAGGCGTTGCCCATCTGGAGCATGTGGCTAGCCTCTGCAAAACGTCTGACCAGAAGAAAGCCAGTGCATCTCGTAAGGAGGAGCGCCGCAAGATGTGGGAGAGGCGCCACCTGAACCGAGAGATTACTAAGAAACAAACTAAAAAGAACCAGGAGAAGCGCGAACGGCGACGTGAGGCCGAAAATGCGAAAAGAAAAGCGAAGGAAGCAAAAGAAGCGGCCGAGAAGAAGATGCAGGAGGAGAAGGATGAAGCTGAACGTAAGAAAAAAGAAGAAGAGAAGCCTAAGGATGCAGCCGTTCAAACAGATGCACCAGTGCAGAGCGAAGACAAGGGTAGCCAGACGGTTTCTAACGACCCCGGCTCTTCGGAAAAGCCAGATACTTCTAGCACTGAGCCAGACACTACCGACAGCCAGAAATCAAAGGAGAACGGCGAGGAGAAAGAGGACAAAGATGCTACACCTCCCGTCTCAAGTGATCAAACCCCCAAGCCAAATCCAAGTGTGAAGGCAGCTCAAAAGAAATCGGCGCCTCCACCACCACCGGCTTACTCTTCAGATTGCGATTCATCTGACAGTCCTGTAGAGGAATGGGAGTTGCTCTACTCCTCGGACGATATGACGAAAAAGCCTAGGATGGCGACTCCACCGGCGGCGACGACTGCGGCTACGGAGACGGTAGAGACGGACGGCGAGTCTGGCCTCCCCGACCCCTGGAACGCCATCTGCATTGTCGGATTCCGAGTCTACTCCAAAGACGAAGATCTGGACCTGCGCGTCGTCATAGAAGGCGGTGACCTTGCCGAGGGGGGTATGGGCGAGAAAGGCGCTGCCGACATTGACAATGCCCAGATAAATGCCGGCGGTGAGCGCGAGAAAGTCAAGGAGTCGGACAAGGTCACGGATGAATTCGAGATTGTTGATGGCGCTGCCGTCATCAAACAGAAGATGGTGGTTGACGGAGAGAAAAAGGCTGACGAGGAGGAGCAAGCTGAAGTCGGGGAAAAAGTCGACGACGCAGAAAAGAAAGATACTGAAGAAGACGGCAATATAGCCGACACGGAGTGCGATGATGACGACGACAATGATGATGATGACGGCGGCGACGGCAGTAAGGACGAGGATGGCGACAACGACGATGATAATGGCGAAGGGGAGGTTGTGGATGCTGCGAAGTCCGACGTTACCGACTCGACGGATTCAACACCCATCAATACGCCGGATTCCATGACAGACTGCAGCCCACAGGCTAAATAAAACAGCCTACGTTTATTTCTCGCATCCCGGGCAGCGCAGGACGTTACTACATTTGAGTACGATACTACACTTCTCATTTAGAATATTTATGGCAGGGTCGTCTTTCGGTATATTAGGGTTATGATTTCTACATACAGCATGGACAGGCAGGGTAACAGAGCGTTCGTTGAGTTTATAGTGTACACAGGGTGTACCAAGAATGACAATTACGCATCTCAATATGCTTCAAGATTTAACTACTCACTTGCTTCCCATTTCTTCCTATATTAGACCTCGTGATTATATCTAGCTTATAACTGGACGAGCGGAAATCACCGCCATGAGTGGTCCCATACTACCAGTTATTTGTGCTCTTGCATAGCGTTCACATCTCATTCAATCGTGAAAGGCATCTTCGGGCGTATCTGATGGGATACTCTGTGCTCTGCGCCTCTCCATCCTTCGTCTCCAGGGTTGGTATATAACCACCGATCCTACACCTGCCAAGACGAAGACGCCCACGATGCTTGCACCAACAATTTCGAAATGGTCGCTAATTGCAGCGAGCCCGTCCCAGAAACTTCCTTGGGGCTCAGCCACGTTCTGTACCAAGGATAGGACCTGGATTACGCCGATAAAAGCAGATACGACGACGGTAATGCCAGTAAGCACAATGGAGTAATACAGGATGGCCACCTT
>JAPESX010001000.1:0-12307 GCA_029590615.1 Nemania bipapillata | reverse complement strand
GGGATGTGGTCTGTACTGGTCTCTGAGGGAGTTCTTTCTCAGCCGGCTGCGTGCTGGAGTCGAATATGTTGGCTAGGGGCTGTCGTTGCGCTCGTGGGCTTCCCCCAACGCCGTCTATCTTAGACATCTGTAGCCTCGCCTCCATTTCCTTGAGCCGCGCCTCTAGAGCCTGTAGTTCAGTCTGCCCAGTGTTGACCTGCTGTTTCCTGTCCCAAGAAAGAACGAGATTAGTTTTGTCCGTTGGCTCTCTGGGGGGGATTTTACTGACGACCCCATGTGGAGTGTAGCCTCCTTAGGGGTTGTGAGACATACCGCCTATCGATTTGTTCGTCTAAATCGGTAACGCTGTTCTCAATTCGAAAAATATCCATTAGTTCGGCGCTGAAAGAGCGTGCGATTGTGCTAGAACGGCATGGCTTATTAGTATGGCTTATGGCTCTGGTTTGCACATCACACCGACGTAGTGTGGGAGCTAGGATATTCAGGGGCTGGAGGGACTCACGACTGTGGACGACGGCCATTAGGGACCCAGTCACGATCGAGTTCCTCGTCGGTCCGGTCCATGCTGACAACTTAAAGAGTGTTTTACTGAGAGGTCGGGACTTGTAAAAAGGCGCTGTATATTGTAATGCTTCTAGCTCTGGGGTTGATGGGATTAAGTGGTTGACAGCTGAGTGTGAATGAGGAGTAGGTGTTGTGAGTGATGCTGTATCAATAGGGTGACAGGTAACGGGACGGCGACGGCGGTTATTAACTTATTGGGCATTGGAGGTGGAGAGAATCCATCGAGGGAACTAGCAGTGGTACATGAGGTGAGTAGGTAGCGTAGCTATGCTAGGTATGGTAGCTATAGATTCTCTGAGGTGGGAGTGGTGGGTGCAGATGGGTCAATGACCTGGAAAATGAGGGAAAAGGGGGGTCACCGGCTGTAGTCTAGTGTAGCGTGGAAAGGGTACTTCCGGATTAGGCAGGGATGGCTCAGCCAGTGTACCGGTACCTGATAGCTACAGCAGAGAAGGCAGATCCAGCACAGGGTATTATGTATTATAAGCATGAATACTACATACCTACAGGAGGAAACCTAGGACTGCATTTTGCATTTTGCATTGCATCGCATTGCAGAGTGTACGTTTCTTCGCATACAGGTTGAGACAGTTATGCACCCTGAAATCTCTCTCTCTACTGTACAGAATACTTATGTATACTACTTGGTACTTTAGGTAGTCGCTGATTTGATTCCTTAAAGTCGAGTTTTCGGTTCTACAGAAGTAGGTATCAGCACTCGTCGAAGCACAAACTACCTAGGTAAAAGGATCAGGCGTTCCTCGGCGCCACATAAGATACCTACTTACATGATGTATCTCCTTTCATTCCATATAACTACAACATTATCTGGACAATGCCCTGTTGACCGCTCTTGTCTATAGTATTATTTCAACGTACGTATATATGTACATACCTACCTGTGCCAATACTTCGTAAATTGACAGGGTTAAACCTACGTTGAAGGAAATGCAGTTTTTCAGGGCTTTTATGAGACCGCATAAAAATGGGTATATTGCCTGGACTGTTTGTCCCATCATAGTACTGCATGATGTACCTGTGTATGGAGCCTTATCCTTATTGCCATTATTTTATTTTTAATTTTTTTTCCCACAAGGGGCTAAATTTGATCTTCTGTCAGTGTTACAGCAAGTGGCAAGAAGATATCTTGGCGGCTTACCTATCTCTTCCCTTTTTTATGTTTCTACGTGGAGCCTTTCTCTAGATACTGTACTCTTACAACAAGTACACTGTAGTAGAATACTTACAGGCATATTAATTAGTTCCGCCAATAGACTGACCCATCCCAATTTCAGCAACAATACAAACCTGTGCTAATCAACGCTTCATTTCTTCTCTCGAGCAGATTGGCCGGGCGCTAAACTGGCTACAATATGTACATACTGTATATAGTGCTATGAGGTAAGTAACATTTGTAAGAGTGGGAGTGCTTCCCCTAGGACTGAATGGTTATTTTAACTATTTAGGTTCAGTAGGTAGCAAACATGATGCATGAAAAGAGAATAGATGAGGTGCGAAAGGGCACGTGTATTCCCCAAATGATCAGACCTAGCTATACACAAAGGTCACTAGATAGCAATATCTCTAGGTAGTTATAAGCTATGACGGGACTATGATCAACTCCCATGACATCAAAGTATAGGCTTTCCGAAGGAAAAAGGCGCTTATAACTCGGTTGCCTTACTTAGCTATTTACTACACTACCTATCTTACCAGAGTCAAGACATGCGGCCTTTTCACATGCTTTTTTAAGAGAGCTCACATGCGATATGACTCCCCTTTACAATCAAACTTGGGTAAGGCAGCAGGATAAAATTATCAACTGTTTGTATCACACCTATGTACGACTAGCTATAGCTAGTATTGTTTCGTCTCCCGATATTGTCACAAGAAAAGATATGCGTCACACAAAAAAGCTGTTCTGGCTTGTGACAGAATACAGTTTCGATCTCTTACTTCCAAGTATGTGTTACAGATCGAGGATTATATGTACTTATACTCGGTAATCTATGCCTAACAAGTCATAAATACAAAGTTGTTAGAGGCATAGCGCACGAACTTTCCAACATGATTCTTCAAGAGATCTAAAAACGTACTATAGTTAGGTAGGAAGAACATAGTGAGATAAGACGGGAGTAATAGCAAAAGACACCAAAGTAAGTAGTATTATTAGCGTCTGATCTAGGAGACTGGCATACATTATGTACCTATGGAGGGGACGGGACTTACAGGTTCCTTTATATATGCATAAACCTGGAACCATTACCTTTTAAGCATAATATATGATCTTATTAGGTATATGCAGCTGAACGAGCGGTAAATACTTGGGAAGGTTCTCCGCAACTGCCCGTCTTTAGACTCAAATTCCATCATACCTATCTAGTCCATCTACCACTCTCATCGCCGAGTTGGGAGAACCATTCCGCAACCTCACCATTAGTCACGTGATATCTCTACAGACGTCCCATCACCCAGACAGAAATTTCAACGCGACCAGTATCATCCAAAAGGTGCTTAATACGGCATAATCATCATCTCAACACGCTCGGACTCATCCCGGTGGACTTTTCGTGCCGTGAATGTCCATCATACACCAATTTAGTACGCGTTTAGCCGTCTTTCGGCCTGCAATCCGACCCAAATGCTCCGATTTTGTTAACATGTGCTAGATCCTGGCGCCGATTCAGTATCTGCAGCGTCGCGACAGTCCCCTCGACTCCGGCCGAGGCGGATACTGGGGCATGAATAATTCGAATCCGACGGCCTATACTCCTCTTGAATCCTTATTCCTCTTCCAACTACTCTGCAAGTACGGTTTTCTCGACGGTAGCTTTGATCGCATAGCCCAAGAGCTTCAAAGCACACCCGTAGTCTTAGAGCAGGAAGAGTACAATGCTAGCAGGTTGACACCCGAAGCTCTTCAACATCTCGCCTTACGGCTCCTAAGCGAGGAACAGAGACGCGAAGCCGAGGCCATTGCTGACAAGGGGGCCAATGGCTTGTCACCGGCATCCAAGAAGCGGAAGCTTCCAACTCCTCCTCTTCCTACACTGAAAGAAGCCCATGAACACCCCGAAAGGCTCACCGTACTAGTCGAACGATTATACGCACGATTCCGAGATGACCTGGTTCGGCAGATCCAAGCAGATGAGCGGCTCTATCAGCAGCGAGAGCGTGAGATTGATGAGCTTGAAAATGGCGAACGGGATAAGAGGATAAACAACCAGCGCGTGGATGATGTTCCTAATCATGGGGTTTCTGTTGGGAAGGATATACGGCCACCGAGGCCAACGGGACATGTGGATGCAACTCCGACTGTAGCTCCCAGTGCAGCACCCACTGCAGCACCCACCGCGACACCCACCGCGACACCCACTGCGGCACCCACTGCAGCACCCACTGCAACGCCAACAAGAACACCGACGCCTATTCAAGCTCCGTTACCAGTCCAGCCTAAGATACAGGAGCTACCGAAGCGAGCCGAGGCTGCACCGGTTTCTACTCCGACACCTGTATCTGCTCCTCCTGTGTCAGCACCCACGCCTGTACCTGTGCCTACTCCTCAGGTAGCCCATGAGAAAAGACCTTTACAACCTAGCCCTGCTCCCCTTACACCAGCGGCAGCAATGCGCCCTGCAAGTGAGCAACGGCACTTTGCGCCAGATATCCGACCTCCAACGGAGCCCGCCCGTGCAACGAATGGTACAGCCCCTGTTCTTCAGCATCCCCAAATGGCTCCCGGTTATGGGCAACGGCCCGCTCCCGCTGCCCAGTTGCATGTCCCAGATAGCGCACAGCGACCCGAGAGTTTGCCAAAGGCGAAGAGTCCAGTGCCAGGCCAACAAGGTCAAGCGCAAGCACCACCTCTTAAGTGGGAACCTCCCTATCAGCCTCACCACCCACCTCACCAGACCCCAGTGCCCTCTCCTCGTCCTCCTTATACATCGGTAACATCGAGACCTGCACACTATTCTCACGCTCCATCCGCTTCCCCCCAAGTACCTCAGCATACACCTCAACATACGCCTCAACACTCGCAGAATTATCCTGGAGGGCGGCAAACTCCAGGGCAGACGGTCCCCCAGCCTCGGTTCCCAACACCTGGTACCAGTGCTCCGTCTCCCCCCGTCCTCCTACCTCCACAACACACCAATCAAATTCCGCCCTCATTGCAATCCCTCCCTCCAAATGCGACGCCGGATGGAACTGGGCAGCATGGGCCACACCAACGACCAACCTCGGCACCGGTTGTTGCACCTCCCACTCCAAATGTTCCTAGACACACGTATCCACAGCATCAGACAGCAGTCTTACCACCATCAACTCCGGTTCGGCCGCCCTCAGGATTAGTAGTTACGCATCCAGCTATCACCACTCCTAAAGCCCCTACACAAACGATACAACCTCCTCAACTACCTGTCGCGTTTCGACATCCTCCGCCACAATCTCACCCGCGCTCGCACGCTGCTCAACAGCCATCCGTTCCAACTACTCCATCTCAACCTCAGCATCCTAAAGGCACCCCACGACCCTATAGCACTCAGCTTAGCCAGCAAGCTAAACCGGGAAATAGTCCGGATGTGGCTCAGCGGCCCCAGCCCTCTATTCAGACTCCCGTCTCGACCCCGCAATTTTCGCGTGCACCTCCTCTTCCTATAGCCCAGACACCTTCAGGGGTTAATGAAGCTTCGTATATCATTCGAGGTCATGGCACTAAATGGATTTCAACGCCGACTCCATCCACACCCCGTGTGAAAGATGGGGAAAGTTATTTTGCCACTGAAAGCCCGGCTTTTGAGCCTCTCAGCCCTCCTACGCAACCGGCTCAGCTCCCAAAGACGTCTTCGAACACTGAGGAGAAAGATACAAGCAAGCCCATTCCAAAAACGGAGACCACTAAACCACGAGGCCGTCCACCACGAGCCGCGCAGAAAGTGGAAACTGCATCAGAAACTGAAGAAACTCCAGCTGATTCAGATCCATCAGTCCCAACTATCAAGAACGAAGAAGCAACCCCACAAACACTGCAAGAGGCTATGGATACAGCTGTAGATGAGACCCTTCAGGGAGGCAAGCTAGCAGCGATAAGCACCCTACCTGGCAAGCGTAAGCGGTTAGACAGTCCACTAAATCGTGGACCACCAACTCCCGCAACCCACGTGCTCTGGACCCGTGCTTTTCACAAGATCAGTATGACAGCTCTTGACCAGATTATCGGGCATCGGTACGCCAATATGTTTGCCAATCCCATCAAACCTAGGCTCGCGCCAGGGTATTACGACATCATACTTAGACCACAAGACCTCAGGGGCATACAAAAAGCCATTACGGCGGGGTCAAAATCCGCCGCTGCCACTGTGGCATCTATGCCTGATGTCGATACCAACTCGGCTACAATCTGGCTTCCCATCTCGATTGATTTGGTACCCCCACGAGGCATAATTAATATCGAACAACTTGAACGGGAACTCATTCATATGTTCGCTAATGCTATTATGTATAATCCGGATCCTCAGCGGGGTCTTGGGCCCTCATTCCTCAGAAGTTATCAGTCTAATTCTGAAGAAGGGGAGGACCTTCGTGGATACGAATTTGACGAGAATGGAGTGGTCAAGGAGACGCGCAACATGTTTGCTGAGGTGGAGAAACTGCTCGGGGATCTCCGTAATGAGGTCGTACCTCGAGCCCAGGCCCTAGGGACAGGTAGCCGTAGTGTCAGTGCTGCTGTGGGCGAATCAAGCACTATTGAAGACGACGGAGGCGATGAGCAACCAGGCGATGCGAAGAGACGAAGGATGAGGGCCTAGGTTCCCCTCGCCCATGCCATGATAAAATCGCTTAACAGTATATGATATCCCTTGCTACATGGTCCTCCTGGCGAAAAGCTATTAATTGGACAGCGGCGACTGACTCTAATGTATATTGTAAATTAGCACTCGGAGCAATGGATTCTGTATTTGCTATGGGTATGAAAATGGAGCACCGCCTGACGCTTGGCGCTATCAGTTAGGGAATTGTCACTGAAAGTATATTCTAGAGGTAGAAGAACAATCACTTGTTATATTATATGAATACGATAGCCACCTACCTAGTGCGATGATCCAATGCGATCTATGACTTATACTTGGAAGCTACCTAGGTAGCCGCTTATCCACATTATACCTGTATCCAGGTCCTAGGTATTAGATAGGTACATACTAGGTTAAAGCACTCGGATAATTACAATATGCAATAAAGGAGTATATTCACTAAAAAAAAATAACAGCAAACAGGTCGTATTCTGTATTTTAATAGGATACCTAGAATGAGTCTAGACAAGTAGGAGGTTACTGCTATATACAGAATACAAAATACTGGTTTTGAGAGCAATTTCTATTTTGTATTCCCTTATACAGAATACTCTACTAGGAAACCTCATAACTGTGGATTTTTCGATTATTTTGGATTTTATTTTAAGGTTTCCGTACAGCAGCTGGTTTCAATTCGGGCATTCCAATTAGAGGTGGAGACGCGTCGCGTGTGCAGTACCTATACAGCAATACAGCACCCACCATATTCTGGACAGACGGGATATTTATCCGTAGCGTCCTTCAGGCGGGCGGCTCACTCACATCGGTGCGTTCAAATGGCCATACGCAAAGTAATTGCAGATTCCGAAGATGAGGACGAGGGGGATGGTGTTCTATTCGATCCTATAAATGACTTCGACCGACCTGAGCCTGAACCGCTCAGCCCACCTGGTCGGCACTCAAGCCCAGCCGCTGCCGAGACTCATCATCATCATCAATCAGACACTACGGATTCCTCATTGTTTGCCAGCATATATGACAATCAGCAAAGCCTAGCCGCACATCAGTCGCATCTCATAGAGAATATTGTCCGCCAGAGTCAGAGGGCGAGTGCCAGCAGCGGCGATGTTTCACTCCCAGTTGAGAGAAAAGGGAGGAGGGTCGACCCGTCCTCTGGAACGGACGTGACATCGCCCATGATCTTGAGCAAGACTCGAAATCATAAGTCGCTATTGAGCGATAGTCTATCTGAGTTTACTACGCCTCGCAAGAGCACTGGCAAAGAGTGGGATATCCCAAGCAGTCCCGAGGAATCAACCGCATCAAAGAATAGCAAATACCCTCCACGAAGTAAGGACAAGTTTAACGACAAGGGTAAAGGTAAAAGGGGAAGGTCGAGTCCAATTGGAAGCCCTATCTCTACCGGGATCTTACCAACCGAAGAGACGATGCGTCGAGCATCATTATTTGAGGATCGTGGCGTTGACGACCAATTAGGCAGAGGCCAAAGGACGGATACCTTAGCTATGCCGCCAGCGAAAAGAACAAAAGTGTCCAGCCATGATTCTACCCTACCAGATGCGACAAAATTTTATATTGCCCAGAGCAACCTCACGACAATGCAGAAGCTGGAGTATCAAAAAGTGAACGTGTCCATGAATACTTATGGCGGGCTTCCTGACACTTTACTCAATCAGAAATCAAGTGGTGCCACTATTGTTTATCCAACACCACGTGGGTATTCGCCAGTCCCATCTCTACCTTGGGAGGAACCCTTGGCGCAGCCTGCTAGCCCTCGACAGAACGAGGTTATAAATGTAAGCATTTACTACTATTGCTATAATGAAAATAAACACTGACTAGGGTGTTAGATAAGTTCTTCACCAGATGTCATTGGTTCTGGCTTTGGCATCCCCAGCGAAAGGGGACCGATCGCCCGTTTAGAAACAGCTATGCCCGTGACAGATCAAACCGGAAATCACGAATCTCCAGCCAAGCCCCAGATTAGTACCTCTGCCAGTAACGCAAGGAAGAGAACACAGAAAATTACTGAAGAAGACGAGTTATGGAAAGACGATACGGTGGACTCAGACAAACCTGACGAGTCCCTGAGACCATCCACGCTTGGGACTACTAAGCGAAAGTCGGTAGCCATAGGTCTTTCGGGTACTGGAAACGCTATCGACATACTGGAGAGCACCTCAGGCGAAGGAGTGGGTCAAACGGAGAGTCCAGCCGAGCTTCTACCTCCAGCTTTACCAAACACAGTCCTTCTAGAACCGCTGCTGAAGGCTCCAGTTAAGAAGCGCGGGCGCAAAAAGAAACAAGTCGAGGAAAATTTCCAAGCAGACACAGAAGCGACTGAAGATGCATGCTTAATCCAGGACTCTACATCCCACCGTGAAGCCCCCGAAGCAGACCCACCTCTAGGAAACACAAGGAAAAACGAGGGCGGCCACGCAAGTCGGAGCTCTCGAAAGCCGCCGAAGAAGTGTTACTTGAATCCCATAGAGGAGGAGAACNTGTTGCGAACTGAGACACAAAACGACAATAACCCAGATCCATCTGCTGCAGCTATAAAAAAGCAGGGAAGTACAGAACAAATAGCAAAAGGGAAAAGGAACGAAGCTATTGAGGCTGGTAGCGCACAGTTAAAAGAGGATAGGCTGGCTCTTAAGGAGGTAGATAGCAATCTCAAGGCTCCATCCAAGCTAGTTTCTACGGAGTCGTCACCTACGAAGAGAAGGGTAGAGCCCAAGGAGGAAAAGTCGACTCCTAAGACGGGGTCAAGAGAGGCTTCCAAGCTTACCACTCCGCAGTCGAAAGTCACTTATCGAGTTGGTCTAAGCAAGCGGTCTCGCATTGCACCCCTGCTAAAGTCCATCAAGAAGTAATCTAGAAGGAAGGTCCGGTTGTGGATCCGGGCTGGATTCTGGAAGCTGGAAGCTGGAAGATGGACGCTATCTTGTTTGTACTCACCACGCGGCTTGATGGATGAAGGGTTCTATGAAGTTTCTGAGTACGGCTATCCCTAGGTTACAACGAGGGAGGATGATGGATCTCTCTAAGGTTGGGTACAACAAATCCCACAACGATACGGCAATTAAAGTGTCATCGATCATGCAACCAATTCTGACCCATTTACGGTCACACACTTATATTGAAACGCAGTGCCTATGACTGACTTGCTTGATTGGACTGTACTCTTCTGTAGAAAACACGGGATTAAGGGCTGAGACTCCCGTTTTCTATCGGGACTAACGCATGATACTTTGGCCTACGTCTCTCGCGGCCTCTCGCTATCTCCAATTTAGAAGAAACGCATCTATATCTCATACACCTATCTATCTATCTAGGCAATACACACAAGGAGTCGATATAAGTATTCATTCAGTTATTGAATCGTTACGCCCTGTTTTGTCTCGAATATATAAGCGCCACTATGTTGTTGATTAAAAGCGTTTTGTATTGGCCAAGCACGGAAACAAGGGTACAGCTAGCTTGGCGCGAAGCCTTTTTTTTTTCAGTCGAATGGTTAGGTATATAATCATACAGCTAAACATGCAGTGCGGTCCCACCACTTTCTAACCGCGCGGCCTCTTTTCGAAGAACATCTATTTTCAATAACCGATACGCCTTCTCGATCCTCTCCCTCCGATCCGGGTCCCTGCTAAGACCGCGGGACGCAGACCACGTCCCCGTGAGCAGGCCGAGCTCGCCACCGAGCATGGTACCGCCGAGCCCGAAGAAGAAATAACTCGCGTAGTCACCATACTTGGTGGGTTGCATGAGAGGTGTAATGTCGGGGATCGCCTCTGCGGGTAGGAGATATCGCGTTAGTTATTCGGATGAGTTAGTCAACCCCCTTCTTTACTTCTCTCCTCTCTCCTCTCGTAACATAGATATCTTATTCTATCCTATCCTTGTTCCCATCCGTCCATCCATATCCTCACTGATCCATCCCTAGACTAGCTACATGATATTACACTAGGCGCATAGCATAGCGTTGCTTACCTTGCCTTCCGTTCGCGAACATGACAAAGGATGGCTTCTCGGTGGCGCGGAAGGCCGCGAACATGTCGGTGCGCACTTTCCTTAACCTGATGCTGGCGTATATTCCTAGCCCCAGGCCAATAAAAGACCCGACGGTCGTGGCCGTGGCGACTCGCGTGGTCGCCTTGCGCAGCGCCTCCCGGTCCGGAGGCTCGAGGTCAGACTGTATGTGTTGGTTGGCGAGCTTCTTGAGCTCTGCTTGCTCCTGAGATTTGCGGAAGAGTGCGAGTGACATCTCGAGTAGTAGATCGACTTGGTTAGTTGGTGTTTACCTCTCGTAAGCTTGTCAAACGTGAGTTGAAGAAAGGAGTGGCGTAACTGTACTAGGAGGAATATATGTATACTGGCCAACCTTGTGAAGTCATATCAATTACAGCTAAGGACATTGTGACATCACCATTACCCACGTAGCCCACTGTAATGAACTCTGCTTGTGGTCCATATTTTTGCAGCTCTTCCATTTTCTGCCGCAGCATAAATTAATCAAATATATATTGCTGGACCCTCGTCGCGATAAGGCGGTTCTGTCGGATAGTTGCTTTGAAGCTTCCGCAGGCATTTTTATAGTGCTCTTACTGTCTTCCGTGATGTGTGGCTGGATAAAGACATAAGTAGGCAGGCTATGGATTTGCTATTTTCTAAAACATCTAGTGATACTGTAATGGTAATGAAGAGGGGGGCTCAGTTAGAAGTGGAGGTATCACGATGAAGGTCGATCAGTCGGGAGAGCTGAGCTGAGTACAATATTGTAGGTTCAAAGGGAATGGCTGCGTTGGTAACCTGTCAAGCGAGCCACTCACAGTGAACCAACGGGCTCGAAATCCCGACATTTCATTCCTGCCCCATTAGGATTGCATAGACGGTGGACATCATGCCTCAGCTATGTCTAAGGCGAACGGCGTCCATGTATTTATCTAATGCTTGCATGCAACAGCTGTGTTTCTTAATAGCTAGTTAATTGACTATGAGACTGCTGAATGTGAAGACAGGATTGGTGGAGGAGGTGCTCAATCCGCTCACGCACAAATATGCAATTCTTTCTCATATGTGGGAGGGCGAAGAAGTGTCATTTAACGACATGTGTAGCCCCTCTTATAAAGCAAAAGAGGGATATAAGAAAATTAAAATGGCCAGCAAGCTTGCTGAGCAAGTTGGACTAGATTACATCTGGATCGACACTTGCTGTATAGACAAGTCCAGTAGCGCCGAGCTCACAGAGGCCATTAACTCCATGTATCGATGGTATGAGCGCTCCGAAGTCTGCTTCGCGTACCTATCAGATCTTCCCTCGTATCTACCTTTAAGCGTCTCCTTACGAAATAGTCGCTGGTTCACACGCGGGTGGACGTTACAGGAACTCATCGCGCCGAAGGAGGTCTACTTTTTCGATACACACTGGAATAAAAGGGGTTCCAAACGGGATCTGATCCAAGAGCTCTCGCAAATCACCAAGATCAGCAGACACATACTAGCGCACGAACAACCCTTGTCCAACACGACGGTCGCGCAGAAGATGTCCTGGGCTTCAGGTCGGGAGACAACGAGGGTTGAAGACCAGGCCTACTGCTTGCTGGGCATTTTCGACGTCAACATGCCTCTCCTCTACGGCGAGGAAGACAAGGCATTCCGGCGACTGCAATACGAGATCATCGGACGGACGGCAGACCTGAGCATATTCGCCTGGTGTCTACCACCACCACCATCACCACCCCCATCACCACCAACGCCTCAAGAAGAAAAGGGGGAACGCGTGTACTGCGGCATGCTCGCCGCCTCACCACGCGCCTTCGCAGGCTGCACGGCGCTCACGCGGCCGCAGCACCGCATCCACCGGGAGTTCTCCGTCTCGAACAACGGGATCCGGACCAAGATGCACATCCTCTCATATCCAGTCCCCGGGC
>JAPESX010000100.1:0-29758 GCA_029590615.1 Nemania bipapillata | reverse complement strand
TGCGGCGACGAGGACCGTCGTGTTAGGCCCTGCGATCCCTGCGATCTGGGGACATGGGAGCGTGGCGGGGCTGAGGGTCAGAGGAGGGGTTGTGGTGGATTTTGGGTGGGATGGGGAGGGGATGGTGACGAGGGCGACTGTGGCTTCTTCGCGTGTGAAAGGGAAGGGGAAGATCGTTTTTGTGAACGCGAGGGGGGATAAGTTAGCTACAGCCTGAGCCTCTTGGAGGCGTGTAAGTAGAGGGGAAAATTGACTAAGCCATCATACCGTTGTTAGAATAGCAATTCCGCTAGGCAGTACGATAGCGGGCTAGAGCACTACCTAGCCCATGACCTCCGTGTTTAGATATGTAAGTATCATGTGAAAGATGGTCAAAGAGGCAAGCGGAAAGTGGGAAGGGGAAATAGGAAGGGGGTAGGGGGTGTTCTTCGTGTCTTACCCAGCATCAACTCACCTAAGTGGAAAGTGAGTATGGCAGTGGCAGCGGAGAGACGGAAGGCGTGTCCTCAAAAGCTTAATAGCAGCTACATCCTACTACTAGTGTATTATCCATGATTTTATTTTGTAAACACAAGCAATCGATTGACCATTGTTCATGGTTGAGACAAAACTAAGGTGAAGGGTATTCTTTTGCTATTGCTAGGAAATCAGTTATTTCACACCATCATCACCTCACTATCCACAAAGCGTTTCTTATATGCGGGGCATCTAGACGACAATGTCTGAGGAAGTCAGCGACCCGGATCCTCGAATTGTATGTGATGCTGGTACTTTCACTCAATTCAGCCGGCTCCCTACGGAGCTTCGTTTATTGGTCTGGGAGAATTTCGTCCGCACTCCTCGAATAATTTATGCTGACATACGGGTCTGGGGCCCCGGAACCAGCATTGTCATCGATGGGATTCGCCGACAACAGGCTTGTCCACTACTCTGTGTTAACCACGAAAGCCGAAAAATCGCCCTAGAGACTCTCCGATTGTTTACCATAGAACTCCGAAACACCAATACAAATACCATAATCCTAGTTAGTCATCTCGCTATCAACACGTAGGACGTTGTGGTTACTCAGGATCCTTATTCTCCCGATTCTATTGTCATAGAAGGCGATATAGCTCAGATAGGCGACATCCGTACAAACACGCAGTTTCCGTCTCCCGACGCATATTTCGAGCTCATATGCAGTAGCATTAGCTTATCCAGAACAGAAGAGGCTGTGCTTGGGAAATCCTTTACGGGGATCCTTTGCCCAAATATGCCTCCTGTTCCAGAGTATACGACGGTAAACTACACAACAGTGAAACTTGATCGCTTTTACAATTCGTACCGGGGATGTGGTAGAAAATCCGACAATATCCTTATCAGGCTTCACGTCTGCTTCAAGAAAACGCACAATTTTGTCGGGATACCCATTAGGTCGGACCTCCAACTCCGCTTTCTAATTACCGACTGGAACTTTACGAGACGTCATTGCGACGCAGTCGCCCAGGTGGTGAAAACTATCAACGGCCAGATTTGGGACATGCATGACGCATGGTAGTGCAAAATACATAGCACAATATCCGATAGTCCGCGGGTAAATCTGCTTTCATCGATAATATTCGGAGCAAGTGGGACATCTGACCTAAAACTTCACTATAACAGCGAGTACTTGTAGTTAGACTGATAGCTACTGGTATTGTATAAATAATAGCCTTTCTTCATGTTTGCTTAAGGAGTCCGGCCGAACGGAATTGTGGCCCCACGTGTCGTTTGAGCTCGAGTAAGTCATCTGAAAACACTGGCACAAACCAAGGCCACTAGACGGGATCTAAATAGGTGGTTTCACTAACCAAACCTCGGAGCACTAATAGAGAGTCTGGGGAGAAGCGGTGCTTTGGCGACAAGTTGAGCCTTGGGGAAACGTTCTTCCCATGATTTGATTTTGCCCCTCTCCTGATATGTACTTGTAGGCGACGGTCTCTAGCTCTAAATCTGCAGACAATCCTTCGTGGAATTACACAGTGCATCGGTGAAGGCCAGGAACTGCCTGGCTGGGAACTCTGGGTCGCGGGATACAAAGTTCTCACCCAACTCCGACCACTTGCGACCGAATCCAGATTGGCATTGCCTGCCTATGGGCAATCAGTTGGTACTTTTGTGGCTTTTTGCCTTACCCGAGAATTAAAATTGGGACTCGGGTATTCCTCGAATACCTCATCTCCATTCAAACCCACCGTCTTATTGTGGCCACCGGAAATAGCGAGTCATTAATAATTGATCGCAAAGTTGTGCTGTTCCCAGGGTTTAATATGGCTCTTGTCTTGGGTAGGGTTCAACACGCCAATCACTCTATCTCTGCAGGGCCAATGTAAATCTTTTTTTTNACAGAAAAAAATCGGTATTATACTGGANTGTTAAAAAAAATTAAAGATTTTGTCTTCTTGGAGAGAGAGAAGTGTAAAATCAGAAAGATAGGAAGAAAAAAAGCCGGAAGAAGGGAGAGCATTACTAAAGTGTCCGTGATGATGTCATAGCATCACAAGCCTTTTCTTCGGCACTCAACATCCAACCCTAGACGCGCTAGGAATGCCGGTCAGTGGATAATTATGGGGCCCTAGTTAGCGCCTAATACACCTAGTCGGCCCTAGCTTGGACCCTTGAGGCTTAGAATATCATGTCAGTCCACCTCGACCTCCTCCGCAGCACGCTAATGACCAAAGGAAACTTGCTGTCTGGTCAATCAACATCAACTCGAAATCGCCTTCGGTGAGCACTATGAGACAAGCGAAACATCGATGCAAGAAGGGTTGACGACGAGTAATTAAAACACACGGGATACCGGCTAACACCCTACACCCTTGGGATAGAGACACTGAGCGTTGCGGAGTGACTATTAATGGTTGACCTCCTGCAGTCAACACTAGTGACGATCCTAATCCCGTCCTCCTCCCCCCCTCAGGCTCGCGGTATACTACTTAGGGGAATTCTTTTCCGCAATGTTCACTCCCCTGCCCGCGAACGACCTCGTCTACCGCTGATGGCATTCTCTATGTAAGACCAACACTGGATCCGGCTCCGCCGTGGCACAGAACCTGCTCCATACCCGATCTTGGCGGTCAACGTCGGTGCCGATGTAAACAGACAGGAGACCACAATAGTACCCACACCTCCGTTACATGGTTGTCGCCGAGTCACGAGTCTCCGCTGCCATGCCGCTGGGGTGGACTCGGATGTGGAACTATGACGATGGTCGTTGAAGATTCTTCACAGGCCACCTTCTTGTTCCTAGCTACGTCCCTGACGAGGCCGACCACGAACGTTGTGAATGGCTGAATCCTTCAGCCTCTTGTGGACCCCCTTATCAGACTTATCAACCCTCAGCACCGACGGCGTAATGATCATCTCGCCCTCAATCTTGGCTTAGATCCTGTCCCTGAGTGGGACCCTTACTAGCCCCTAACATGATTTATGAACCTATATGAGTGACGCCCTCCCCCCTTTGGCTCATATGGAGTTTCTATCATCCAGGACTGTGGGTTTTTAACGGGCCTCGTTGGATTCTCTATTCGGTCTTGGCCCGGAGCCTTAGTCGAATCTGTGAGAGATTGCCACTAGTCTCCACGTGCGTTATGTTGTTGATCTATGGAAGTGACGTGATGTTGGGATCTCGGATGGATAGAGAGAAAGATGAAAGATGATAAATACCCCCGGACCCAACGGCCCTCTGGTCTTATCCCCCGATCTAATCTCTCTCCCCCATCTTAAACTCCCCATTCCCCATTAACCCACACTCCTTCTAAAGCCCTGAATAGCATATCACGATGGGGTATCAGGAGAATACGGCTGGCGTGCCCACCTACTGGGGCCAGTCGGGTAAGCCACTACAGCGGCTTGTCACAATCGTGGCTACCATCGACTTTCTACTCTTCGGTTACGATCAGGGTGTGATGTCTGGTATTATTTCGGGCGCCCCCTTTGTTGCGGATTTTCCACAAGTTGACAACGACAGCACATGGCAAGGCTTCGTAGTATCCATCTATGCAGTTGGTTGTTTCTTCGGCGCTTTACTTATCTTAATGGTCGGCGATAAGCTTGGTCGCCGAAAGGCTATCTTCATCGGTGCTACGATCATGATCATCGGCGTCACTATTCAACTTGCCTGTGTTCCTCCTAGTCATGGCGCTACCGCCCAGTTTATCATCGGGCGATTTATCACAGGCATGGGAAATGGCATTAATACGTCAACTATCCCTATTTGGCAAGCAGAGTACGTCTCATACCCTCACATATAGTCAAATACCCTAAACTAACATAATTGTACCCACAGATGCAGTCATTCGCATAACCGAGGCAAGCTGATCTGCATTGAGGGCGGCAATGTCGCTATCGGAACGCTGATTGCGTACTGGCTCGACTATGGTGCTAGCTATGGTCCTCATGCCTTTGTCTGGCGATTCCCAATTGCCTTCCAGGTCGTCTTCGCCATTTCCGTCATCGTACTTATGACGGATCTGCCAGAAAGCCCCCGATGGCTTCTTTCCCACGATCGCGTAGATGAAGCTACAACGATTTTAGCTGCTCTCAACGGAGAGAGCCGCTCGGATCCTCGCCTTAAGACCCAACTCGGCAACTTGAGAGCTGCAATTCGCGCTTCTGGTCAGCTTGACAACAAGACTAAATTTTCGGATCTCTTCACCGGTGGTCCCACCCAGCATTTTCGTCGTATGTTGCTTGGTTTCTCCTCGCAGATGATGCAACAGCTGTCCGGTTGCAATGCCGTCATTTACTACTTCCCTATTCTCTTTGAGAAGGCAATCGGTACTTCGCAAAACACCGCATTGCTACTTGGTGGTGTTAACCAGATAGTGTACGCACTATTCGCTACCACTTCATGGTTCGCTGTCGAACGTGTTGGTCGTCGCAAGCTATACCTTATTGGTACCGTCGGACAGTGTTTGTCCATGGTTCTGACTTTCGCCGCACTAATCCCTGGTACCGCTGGCGCCGCAAAGGGTGCTGCCGTTGGTCTTTTCGTAAGTCATTCATGCTACTCCTGTTCCGTTATTACATGCTAACTCGTGATAGACTTACATCGCATTCTTCGGTGCTACCTGGCTACCCCTCCCATGGCTCTACCCTGCTGAAATCAATCCTCTTAAGACGCGCGCCAAAGCCACAGCTAGCTCAACGGTCAGCAACTGGCTGTGGAACTTCTTCATCGTCATGATCACCCCAGTGCTCGTGTCTAATACGGGTACGAGCGGTTGGGGCACTTACTTGTTCTTCGCCATCCTAAACGCCATCTTCTTCCCCATCATCTACTTCCTCTACCCTGAAACGGCAGGCCGCAGTCTGGAGGAAATTGATATCATCTTCGCCAAGGGCTACGCCGAGAATATCAGCTACGTCAAGGCGGCAGAAGAGCTGCCTTTCTTGGCTGAATCGGAGGTTATCGACAAGGCCAGAGAGTACGGCATTGATGTTCAGACCGAAGAGTATGCCGGCGATGAGTACACGGAGAAGCCTTTAGCACTGACGCCTTCATCCGACGGATCGGCTGCGTAAGGTATATAACGCATTCGCGTGGCTGGCCATTGCGGTCTCTCATAAACGACACAAAAACCGGTGGGGCCGATTGACTTGGACACTACACCCCCACTCAAAACTCGGGACAGGACGGTTATTCATCACGAAAACTCACCAAAGACTTTTGGCATATAGACAGGTTACTACTTGGCATTAGACTTATACATTGGGAGTCATTGGATAGACTCGTATCACGGTCATGTTTTCTTTTTCTTGTTAGGAATGATACCACCAGCCTTTTGGCATTCGCATATCCATAAAGGGGAGCAGTTCTCTCCCAATTTAGCGCGCATCCATCATCCGTTTAGATGATAGTGCTATCTAGACTAGCGCTTCGAACTAGAGGAATATAGATTGGCTCAAAGTCAATCTTCACACCCAAACACAGATTTTTCGTGAATTGCATAAGTGAGATGACTAGTGCTAACGCGATCGACATGACTGTGCGACGCAAGTCCACATATATTCCCACATATCACACTCGTCTCGTACGTGAGCCCATATTTTCAATCCACACCAGATCCCACCGATCCGCATCGGTCTGGCGTTATCAGGAGAACAGCGACACTGTGCGCATCGCTTCTCCATATTAAGTATCCGCAGCATTCTTGAAGGAAGGCAATCGCTCGTGAATTGGTACTACTCTGATATATCCCTCGCTGGTGCATATCTCGCCGACAGCGCGCTCTGCTGACACTGCACTTAGCGACGTGTTGTAACGGCGCGGTGGGTTATCGCCTGACCCGAAATATCCGCCCACTGCTCGACCACGGGCCACTCACCCAAGTGATGTACGCTGAGCCAACCTATTAACTCCGCGCAGCTGTTTTGAAAAGCGGCTTTTGTACGGATTAGGGGTGTGTATATGCGGCACTTGTATCTCATCCCGACGGCCGGTTTCTCGGCTATGCCGTCGCCGAGGTTCCCTTGCGATTGGGGAATCTGAGTAGATGCGCCGATCCGGGCCCGATTGTTGGATCCTGCGCCAGCACATCGGTGGCGTGAAGGCTTTTGAGACCGTGGGGGCGGGTGATGAGCCACGGGGACTTGCTTATGGCGGTGTCCTTGGGATTCAGGGGTTATGGAATGCGCGAGCTTTTCCTTTCGACACGGTTCCTCCCTGCTGGTAGGTATAAGGTCTGTGTAATCTTTCGGTCTAAAAGTAGACAATCAGGTGTTTATTTATCAAGTTGAGTTGACGAACTCGTTTTCTTCATTCGTCGCGTTTCCCTTCTGCTATAGCTCGTTTTTCTTTGGACCCTCATCATGCGTGTAAGCATGACCTTCGAGTCGCACTCTCGCCAATTTATTAGATCATACTTATTCGGCCATTATATCATCACAGGTCATATCTACTATGCTAATCGGGCTATTTAGTGACAATTGATTTGCACAATTACAAGCACGTTACATTAGGATGCCCTTGTTACCTTAATATGTAGACGAGCTGCGCCACCACATGTTGTGACCAAGTTCTCTTGCATCAAGGATTATTCAAGTGCGACGATCTGAGACTGAATTCTATTTTCGTACATGGCGAGGCGGAATTTAATGCTTACGTGTCATCAGAATCTCGACTTATATATCACGCACTCAAAATCTCCTCATCGCTCGTGCGCTTTTTAGTACCATTACAGAGTGCGAGGCTCCTATGCGATATTATGAAAATGGCTTGATGCAACAACTTACAGCCTTGATGATGTTTTAATCGCCCTTCAATAACAAATCAATCAATATGGAAAGACTTAGGAAATATCACGGGGGAAAGTACAATGCTCTGAAGCTCTGCTTGCGATCCTTTAGTATTGTATTCAGTATTGTCGCCGTTAGCTTAGCTAGCAATGATTCAGTTCTTTTTGAAAATTGGCTTAAATCGAATACGCTCGCATCGATTTACAGTTACGACACTACCGAGAATTGGTATATTTGCCTTCCAGTAGTTAAGTATCCCACCCTTCTCATAAGATGTTCTCGCATATTGACCCGGGGGNACGGTGTAGGTCGTTTACGGTCTGTTTTTCGACTCTATCGAGATCATTCTGACATTCATATGGAAACGCAACCCCGGAGCCCACCCAGGCTGGCATATTGGCGTGGAGATTGTGTTCTTGGCTATAGCTTCAACAAGTGTTACTTTTACTACGATATCCATTGGGACAACCTTTGATGAGAATGACCTTGGCATAGCGAGCTTGGAGTTCCTAAGGGGAATGAGAATAGCCATAGTGACGTTTCTAGGACTCATTTTGTCAGTTGAAACCGATTCACAGAGAAGAAAAATTACTAATATGTGTACATAGATTGATTCGAATAACTCTATTGATTTGTGCTTCCATCGATACTCATAGAAAGGTAACTGCTCGCCAAGTCGAAAGGATCACTGAGGCTATCCGTCAACGAAGCAATGCCGGCATTGCGGTGGCAGATGTCGACTTAGTCAATCCTCTCTACAAGTACCGTGGCCTACCGCCAACACAGGAACTACAAGGAATACCGCGACTCCCTCGGGAGTTTAACAGAAATGGATCCGTGCACCAACCTGAGTTACCCGAAAACTCAAAGTTCCCCGCCAATTTACCACTTCAATCGGAAAACGCAGTTAGGGAGAATATATGAAATCGAAGGCGAGACTAGTAAAATCCTGGAACAAGAAAATACTGGCAATTCCAGCTCGGGCTGATATGCGAAGAATTCCTCGCTGGGGAATTCCAAACGGCTTCATACTATATAGTCCATGTTACATACGTCATGGCGCCTATAGACAGCACAGATGCAACAAACGCGTAGCTTGGTTGTGCGGGCAGCCGCGGTGCCATACTGCGGGATTGATACGAAGAGGGCGATGGGGACGACGGGAAGGAGGGAACTAATATGCATAAACATCGAGACACCTCCGGCAGCTATCACCGCAAGAAGTATCACAAAAGCCCTTCCAGCGAAATGTCAATTCAGCTTCATCTTATTTTAAGGATACAACAGCATCTTAGGAGCTATCCTATGTTTTCGATGACCTAAAATTATACCTTACCCGCACGATCATCCTTCTATATTAGGCTGCTTATCTACACACGGAAAGGGCTAGGAGTCGACTTCTATACGTGCCCAGTTAAACCGTAGGGCCCTTGCAACTAGGTCGGAATAGCCCACTTCCAAGCCAAGAACGTATCAGGAATAGAGAGAGTAGAAGCTAATCGTGTCATAATACAGCGTAGGACCAGAATCAAGTTACTCCCCGAGCGTATCTATATCTCTACAGACACGCACAGAGCCGAGCATACAATCTAATCCTCGTGCCCGAGTTATACCATCCAGGCTAGAGATCTGAATCTACCATGGCTTTAAACATACACGCGCATGGCGAAACGCGCAACGAAGATTCTTTCACGCTCAGCGCAGAAACAGCGTGCGTGATCTCCGGCGACGACACTGCCTATATGCCCAGGATCAAATGTTCACTCGACTAGGAGGCGAGCTCAACAAACAGACAAGCACAGATCAGGGCGACCATCATGGCGTTCAAGGCGGCATGCGAGATAATTCCACACGGTTTGCGACCCGCCGGGCGCTACCCACAAGTCAACGTTTACCTCAGCTCGGTCTACGTGCTTGCCTTTCTACGGCCAGACAAATGCCGAGCGCACCTCGCCAGAGCCGAAGTTACGGACCAGCCCCTCCTTCATCAGCTGCTGTACTGGTTTTGGGAAGCGGTATCAAAGGCTGATGTGGCCTGCTACTGGGTTTCCAGAGAATCCAACAGCGCTTGCGAGGAATGTGATAGTATACTTTGGAAATTGGCTGGGGAGTAAGAAGCGAGGGAGGTGGGCGAACACAATCTTATCGGAAACAGAAAACTACTAGCGAATTCAAAATCTCACCACAGCCTATAGATTCAGCTCTACGAAGCCTTCACACATGGTTAGATTAATAGTAGGAAATCAATAAAGCTTTCTTCTAACGCCTTATTGTGAGGCGCGAAGACTGATTGAGACAGGATGTATGAATACATAGAGACTTAAGCCGGATATTGATGACAGCAAGAATAATGGGATAAGAATAAAATTATCTTGATGAATGATCGTGTATTTGTTAGGGACCAAGGCCTTATTAGGGCATTATGCTGAAAAAGCATGTCTAGATATTATTGGTTATGTTGAAGTATACTAGGTCAAGGAGTCACAACATGCACTGTATAGAAAAAGGGGTACAAGGCATCTTGCTCATGTATATAAGCTGGCCTTCGCACCTCTCTCACAGTTAGCTAGACTGAATGAATAACGCCCATATACCTACTACTTCACCAGGTTATGCATTTAGGGTTAGGTCCCATAGGACAAAGGAACGACCAAAGTCGTTTTACTGTGATGTTTTATAGAACCTAAGAGTAATAAGTCCATCCAAATGTTTCTGCATCTGTATAATAAAAACATAGGTATGTATTTCGAAGGCGGAGATAGCTAACTCTTCGTATTTTAGTAGCTAACTCCTACAGAGAAGTGGGCATTCATTTCAGGGTAACGTGTTTTATGGTTGGCGAAAGCACATCCCATTGGCATCCACGAGGACCCAACCGGGCGCTTGAGTAAAGCTATAGGTTAAGTTAGGTTAAATCTATAATAAGCGCCTATGCTAATTATAAAAGAAATTGAGGAACCAAAGAGAATCATTAGCTGTATTGATCTACCCTAAGCCCTATATATTAGCCCTCGTCACAGATATAATCTAAATGGATGTCATGGATGCAACACGAGGCGAATCTAAGTTTAGAATTACCGGGACAGCACTAGCGCCTTAAGGGCTTTTCGCGACACTAGACCAAATAGTCACTCAATTGCACTCAAACATGGGATTCTTTCGTCGGGAGTCGGAAGCGAAGTAATTATGAATAGATAAAAATAAAAATTTGGCAAATACCAAGGCAGTTCGCCTCTCATCTATTCGGAAGAAGAGGAATGGCAACATATCAACAGCCCCGCAAAGTCTTCCGGTATCAGTTATTATTATAGGAAAGAATAGCTGGCGCCAAAGTCGTGGCCANGACTGTCGGAAGTTTAAGCATGCAGTCTAACTGACCCTTGCTAAATATCATAAATTCGGTTAAAGATACACCGTAGCCTTATTGACTCCAATAATTCACTGCCGCTATCTTAGGCGAGTAGCTTGGTCTCAGGCGGACCTAGATAGCTGCTCCTCAACCCATTTCTCGTATTTAGCACGATCTTCTCCAGGTAGACCTCGGGGGAATTTGTCTGCCATCGGAGCGTGTGCGACCCCTTACCTACATTCCCCAGCGTGACGTTTCGTATCCAGACATGATCAGCCACGGTGGTCCTCCAGTTCGGCGGTGTATCTCCAGCCGTGGCCGGGTCCCCTAACAAGCGCGTGAAGTTCGCTGGCTGAGCGCCATCGCTCAGCGTTAGCGAATACTTCATGCGAAGCGTAGGGTCTGTGTCAAGCCCGCCGTTGACGTATACAGTGGCCGTAAGAGACGACGTGTCGTTGAATAAATAGATGTCGTATTCCACCCATGTGGCCTGGGCAACATCCTCGGAGACTCGCGCCTCCTTGTAAGGACGGAGCGCTATTGAGCCCGAGTTGCTGCGCGTGCCTAGGTACTGGATATGAGCGAACGTGACGTTGCCTTCGGACTTGCGTTGGAAATGAGGCGCTTCAATTGATATGATGCCCGATGTCTCCGGAAACCCGACAAAACCTGCTGGGGCTTTGTAATTCATGATGGGTAAGTGTACCAGGTCGAACCATGGGGGATGGTTATAGTTGATGCGTACACCTATGCTTTCATTCAAATTATCAGGCACCGCAGACCAGTCAATAGAGACATTAATGCGCTGTTCTAACTGATTCATAGATAGCGCCCCAGAGGAAGGTGTGAAGTGAATCCAGTCAAATGGCAGATCGGCCTCCCACTCGATCGGAATGCGATAATCGCCTCGATGGAAGAGATCGACAGTCCATATTGCCTGTCCATATGAATCCATAATAGGCAAAATAGGTGCGAAATCTCCAGTTGTAGGTCTGGAAGACCATGTTGACGCTAAGCTCCGAGCTTGCTGCTGCGCACTCCCGCTCCCTTCTGCGAAGATGCCTAGGTTTCCAAATGCATACGAAGAGTTTTGTCGGAGCTGGACATACCACAGGCCCGTGATGACATCCTTAGTCGGCTCGGCCCAATCATTCCCGCTAGATTGAACGTATTGGTCGTAGTGAGGCTGCGATAGTATCCCAGCCCATTTCCCATTTGCAATAGAGTCGTACTTCACAGTGAAATCGAAGTCCCGGTCAAAATCAGCTCTCACTTGGTCCGCTAGAGCGTTCGCTGAGTTCCTACGTTCGAACCCAATCTGCTGGTTCTTCCCAAGGCCCAGAATAACTGAGTAATACGCTTGCCCTGATAAGATAGGATACTGGACATGGTGCCAGTAAGCATCTTTGTGCTCTTCTGGCAGCTTATTGGAAATTGAAATCACTTTATCGGCGAGGGCTTGCCATTCGGATAGAACTCGCTCATTTTCATGGTAGTTCAGAACAGAATAGGTCTTCGACTGAACAGACTCGTATTTTCTTCGCCCAATGAGCCTGCTCTGTTCCAGGAGTATCGCTGAAATCTCCGAGGCATATTCTGAGCCAAACTCCCGAGAAGCGAACGCTTCTAGATAACTCGGGATCGTATCGAAATCAAGAGATGACGTATTCCAGGCAAGGTCCATAATGAACCCAAATGGCATTTCCAGCGGCTTAATGTCGGCAATGTTTACAACCCATATACGGTCTGCGCCTCGCTGGTGGGCTTGGTATAACTCTTTATAAACTTTCGCCTGATCATCCCATTAGCAACCATCTAGGCAGCACAAATGTTGCCCGACTCACCAGATTGTTCGTGTTTTGCCATTTATACGACTTTGGAGTACCAACGTATTCCAAATGGTAGTAAATCTAAACCTTATCAGCCATCAACGAGATCTAGAGAAGCATACTAAGTGGGATTTAATCTCACCCCTATTCCCCCAGACCTTGCCGTCTCATTAGCGAGTGGCAATCTTTGAATATTACCCCAATTATCATCGGTGAACATCAATGTCACATCGTCGGGCGGGAGTAGGCCGGCCGCGTAATACGTTGCAACTTCTTTGTAAATCGTCCAGACCTCTACCCAATATTAGTTTCTTCGTCTTTAAGTGGTCAGAGAACGTACGATTTGCGGCAGAAACGTTTCCATAGTATTTTGCCAGGATATTTCGCTGGGTGTCGAAAACATCCTCAAGGACTGCAACCGGGTCATCTGCTTGAATCGGACCGTCGCCCTCGCCGCGCATTCCAAGAGTGAAGTACGTCTCGTTCTTCCCAGCGCGACGTGCGCCGTCTTCCATGAAGGACGTGACGTTGTCCTTATTCTTCTCCCAGTCCCAAGGGCCTTTTATTGTCTCATTCCATTCGTTTGTTGCTTTCTGCATTGGTTCATGGTGACTAGTTGACACAACAATCCCGTAGTCATCTGCAAGCTGCATATTCCCAGGGTCGTCAGTGAAAAAAATGTTTCCAGGTGTAGGCACCCATGATTTCCACATAGCAGGCCATATGAAGTTGCCCTTTAGTCGCAACAGCATATCGAATACGTGTTTATAGAACTCGGTGTTCAGTCGTTGGTGATCAACCCCATGAACCTTTGACCACCATCTAGTATCGTCAGAGACATATCTACGTAGGGGAGGTGAAGGTTGTGTCTTACCCTGTCAGTCCAGGGGCCTCATCGTTGATGAAGAGGCCTCGGTACTGGACGCTCGGGGGCCCGAATGTTGTGTTCTTCTGAATAGCGTAGATCTTCTCGTGTTTCGTTGCAGGAACATCTGCCCACCAATGAAACCTAGGCACTTCAGTCTTGTAACAAAGTATAAGCTCCGTAACATGAAAAACTTACGGTGACTGACCACACTGCTCTGAGAGTGTGTAAATGCCAAATATTGTACCCCTTTTGTCGCTTCCAGTAATGACGAGAGCCTTTTTAATACCAGCTATCGGATCGTCCACAACGTTCGTCTGGTAGCTTTCCCACTTCCCATCTATACCAGAGACATCCAACTTGCCACTCTGTACCAAAGCCTTGATAAGTTCAGAACTAACAGTCGCCGCGATAATAACATTGTCGGCACATCCCGTACATTCGATAGATTCATCAGGCTCTACCCTGACCACTGGCGGTCGTGTTCCTGTGATCGCTTCAAAGTCGTCAGCCAAGCTTGTGACCCCTATCTCAATGCCAGCAGGATCGTCTGCGCTATATACGATTGAAGCGTCATGAAGAGGGACAGAAGCCTTAGCGCTAGTCTCAAATGAAACGATGCTCTCTTCCAGTAGGCCTGAAACCAGAGAGGTGAGACCCAGACACAGGATCCCCGTGAGCCACATCTTGGTGTGCAGAAGCGATTGCATCTTTGCGATGAGATGGCAGTCGTCTTAATTCACAGTTCAGAGTATGAAAGCGTCTCCTTTTCAATGAAATTGCTTCATTCCACATCCTATTCCCATTCGTATTCCCATTGCCACCCCGCCTTCAATCATATGTTTACTCTCCAATTCATCAATTCCCCGCGTTTTCTCCTCTTTCCCACATGATCATCAGTGACCATCCGGCCGTGTTTTCGGCAAGGCGCACCGACCGGCTGCAATGGTGATCATAGATCCACCAACCCCTGGATTCGCAGACAGCCGGTTGCTATTAAGTCTGAATAACGAATGTCAATTTAATATCGTAATGGATCCCGTTTCGCTGCACGCGCGGAAGATCTGGTGGCCAGATCCTGGTCGGATGCTGCGTTGTATCTGAATACTATTGTTTTTTATATGCATTATACACCGACCTAGACAGTCCGGGATTCCGTGCGGTATGATTGGTTCCTATCTATTTCATGGGAGATAGATTAAATAGCCGTTCATCCTTGCCTTCTTATACGAAAAACACCTTCGGCATAATGTCGCAGCGAACTTGGACCATTTCTCAATGAGGTATTTCGAGTATCTCGTTGAATCGTATTTCCTTCGTTTAAGCTTAACCGACATGAGACATCACATTCTTTTCCTCGATCACGCTTATCTTTGCCACGATCGAGCCGCATCGGCAATGCACAGCGTATGACATACATAGTCGATTGTATCTGGTTCCAAACAAACCTCCTTCACTATCTTCCGGTATCGCCCAAGATGAGCCAAGAAGCTAACGCTCAAACTAGACTACTCCAAAACCTTTCTGGCGATGCCCTTATTCCCTGCTTTCTGACCCAACCTTAACCGCACGTTCCAGTGTCCCCATCCCAGCGCGCGCTCACCTGCCCTTTTGGGCAGTGTGCCGACTCTTGAATTGTCAATCCCTTCAAGTAAGATAAGCCACGTGTGCCAGCGCCATGGTATTCTGAGCTTCAATTGACGACGCCCACTTTCCATCCAAGGCGCCAAGTCCATCGTCGAGAATGCTACACTTCGCGGCGCCAGCTTAAAGAGGAAGCCGGGGTTGAGCGCGATACTCAAGGGTCTGAGTAAGGATGGACACGACAAGTAGTATATAAATGCGATCTCCAATCCCTCTCCCCCGGTGGCGTTCTTTGAAGTTTGTGCAAGTCTCGTTTACCTTCTAGTCTCACCACTTTCACAAACTTCAAGATGCAGGTCTTCGCCTCAATCCTGGCCCTGGCGGCCCTCGTTGCCCCTGCCTTTGCTGCGCCCGTATTGGAGGAGCGCGCCGCTACTACATGTGGCTCGACATCCTACACTGCTACGCAAGTGAACCAGGCCGCACAGAAGGCATGCACTTACTACCAGGCCGGCTCAGTATGTATCCCCTAGACCTCTCGAAATTGTAGATCAAGGCCCCAGCTGACAATTGGTTCCTAAAGGCCCCTGGCGGGTACCCTCACACCTACAACAACTACGAAGGATTCACCTTCAAGGTCGCAGGCCCGTACCTAGAATTCCCTATGCTCACAAGCGGCGTCTACACTGGCGGTACGTATCACGCGACAAGTATTGCGCCCAGCTACTAGACTCGGTACTGACTCGCTTACAGGAAGTCCTGGTGCTGACCGTGTTATCATTAACACATCTTGCAAACTTGCTGGCGAGATCACCCACACTGGTGCCAGTGGAAACAACTTCGTCGGTTGCTCTGGAACTAGTTAAGGATTTGGATTAAACCGAGACTTCCAATTATACCCTTGACACGATGTTACATAGAATACGCAACTGAAAATGAATTCAAAGAAGTTTACGTTCTACTCTCAACTCCACTAGGCGCGTTCTAAAATCTCTTGATTTTATAGGTGATTAGAAGATTGATAGTCTGTAGGTTGAGCAGCTATAGTATGTAGTGTATAAGAGCACGAGACATCCAGTAATCTGATCGAGTCTTCTCATATCTCTTACATAATCAACCTAGCGGAATGGTACGTCTCATAAAGTCACTATTTCAACACTAGCCCTAGGAAGACCAATTCACATTTCCACCTTTAATGATAAAGTGGCTATTGTTAATCAATTCCTCGTGACTGGCGGATCTACAGATTAACTACCTAAATAGATGCATAGGCAAGGAATTGGTGATAAGGAGGGACTTGCATTACTACAATTCGGGTCTTGAAACCGGCAGGTACCGGCCGAGAGGCAGATAGATGCTAGTTCAGGAGTCCGGACTACCCCGAACTCACCTACACACAAATATCAATGCCATGAGGAAGGCTTCCCACTAGTTAATCAGATAGTTGACTATTAAAGCCAAGGAGATTTATTAAAACTAGCCAAGTTTTCTTCGCGCTTTTGCCGCGATATTCATAGTCCTAACAACGGAAGGGCATTCGTCGGACGCCAAGACCATGGCTATCTATCAGAACATTCGTTAGAGGTTCTATTTGCTGATTGCTTAATTTTCCCACGGATCCCAAGAGCTTCCTTTCTAGGCCCATTTGCGGCGCATCTAGCTAGTATTAAGCTGAGGCGATTACGACTGCAGTATTTGATGGGTAGCTGGACTACCGGGCACGCGCCCACCTAGAGCAAATCTCAACACTATTACAAAACCCAGAATTTCTATAAAAAAGCAAACTCGAAGCCACAGCCTAATGCGCCCAGGAAGTAAAACTTTAGCTTCTGCAGCTACTATATGTATGTAGAGCTTGTATAGTAAACGGTTCGCCACATCCTTAGTGCCCTCGCGGAGGCGCTGCAACGCAGTTTGGTCCCCACGACGTTAAACACAATCAATCGATCAATCAGCCACCCTATTATTCATACGAAAACTTGGTTCACAAGCTGTTTTGATCTCGATTCTAACTTTATGATATTTACCTCATGTCCTGGTTTTTCCACTTCCAATTTAGTACCGCCCCCACACTAAAGTCTGATATTGCGTGCTTAGTTGCCATCGTATAAGCATACAGCTAATACGAGGACCTCCTACAAAGCGTGTGGCGCATTCTCGTCAGATGTATAAATCAGAGGACTCGGATTTCGCTAGTTGGTGATTTTAACGCCTTTCAAAATTCCGAGGACATCTATACTATATATTGTTTAGACCGGCGAAAAGAGCAAAATGGCAGACCATAGTGCGCTGCGAGCAACACTTAAGAAAACCGCCACTGATTTTATTGATTGCTGTAACAAATACACTGTCGATGCTGTCCTCTCCCTCCGTACCGACACCTGCAAGCATACGCACCTCCCCTCATCACTTGGCATCCCAACCTACAGCAAAACAGAATACGGGGCATTTTATGGCCAATATGTCGGCTTGATGAGCGACTGCAGCTGCCGGATAGTCGACGAAAAAGAGATGGTTGTGGATGTTGAGTCCAGAAAGGTGGTGATGTATACAAAAGCCAAGGCGAACACTCCGCTAGGAGAGTATGAGAACGAATACATGTGGATTCTGACGATGACCGGAGATGGGAAGATGATCGAGGATATTGTAGAATTCTGTGATTCGGCAAAGGCGGTCGAACTCGTGAAGAAACAACAAGCCCAAATGAACGCCTAGAGCTGGAAAATGGACAATTCACTCGGAGGACTGGAGAGTAAATCGTCAATGGTTTCTAGTCTGGGTATATGAGACTGATCTAAGAGGCTTGGGAGAATGCTGTTGCATCTACCTTCACTTTCCCCTGGCAATACGCATAGAAGGTAGAGCTGATAGTTGGCAAGTTAACTGTCAGAAGATCCCGTTGCTGTGTCATTTGACTCTCACCTCCGAGGCGAGCTCAATGACATAGCATATAATAGCGCCATAACGTCTCGCGACAGTGTGCTGGTTTGAGTTCCCGGTGATGCATTAAAGTGGCAGAAGTTGTTGTTTAGGCTCTCTAATATACTGAACAACGAGCAAAATACTATTGCTTGTTATACCTTTTTAGCTAGCAATATAGTTCATCTGGATAATTTGAGCCTATTAATTCTTTATGAGCATCTTGTGGGTTTAATTAAGCAATAGTTGCAGTGCTGTGTTATGTTTCTAAATAATAAAAGCCGCAGTAATCACTTTAAAAATTAAATTAAATTTTAATTTGAACTTTAACGCTTTATTGTGTGGTAATTAGGTGCACGACCTCACCTATTAAGAGCTAAGTCATATAAAGAAAATTGCTTCTTATTCAAAAATAAATTTGGGATTCTATATAAACTGCGCGCAATAGTTACCCCACTTATCTTATCCGTACCTGTCATGCATCTCGATTAGCTGATGGAATCTTGTACATGCGCTACTAATATAAGCACAGACAGATGCGATGCTACCTCGATAGTATATAGCGGATGTGTGTAAGACAAAGTACCCAGCCACCAGTACTGACCGCCTCCCGATCCCAGCACCGTTAATGCAATTACGAAGGACTTGGGTTAAGGTGGTAATAGCTTTGAGTAGTATTATTATTCCTTGGTTTCGTAGGATCACGCTGGAGTACTTCTTTATTAATACAGGGGTTCCAGCCAGTCTTGAATACGCAACAACCTTCATACTACAATACATTTTCGGGCCAAACTGAGTTGAATTGAGATATCAGCCTAAGACGCCTCTTACTAAAGGTGGGGTGGTAGTGCATGAAATATGGCTGCAGCTACGTTAGCAATGCCTCACCCCGCACCGACTTTCTGGTGTTCCTTGCCTAGTTCGGTTCGCTTTTTTCATTTTCTCATTTGCCTCTCAATTTCATTCGTCCTACATAGTTACTGATGCCCTCTAAACTCGCTTATTGCTCTCCATTCTCCCGGGATATATTCCGACCTTCTACAGGGAGATCGGAGCTAATATTCTAACTTTGCCCCAACCTTGGTAGCCAGTTGCTGAAGCATCTTCAACATAAGTACCTATGAGAGTGCTCAAACGTGGGGCGATAGCCAAACATCCTGCAGATCACTTTTGTCTTCAAAATCATTTTGTGAGGCTTTACCCTTAGCAAGCTGAAACACATAAGATCATCTGCCGCTCAACAAACCTGGTAATTTCATTACTATTGCCTCTTTATTCCTAAGAAGGCCTTAAAGTCATCGAGTTTATCCCCGACCATATCACCGTTACCAATAGTGTCTGCGACGATGAGTAGCCAACTTGTACAAGCGCAGTGGAGCTTGAACGAGACATCTGACTCGGTATACAGCATTGCGAGGGGTGTTCTCCAGGCTGCAACAAGTGATAATGTACAGCCACTGGCCATCATGGCATGCGAACAGTTTGGGAATACACTAGCGATGAGCCGTGAAACCTGTCTCAAGATTGAGAAAACTGTATTACCCACTCCGGAGCCCTCTACTATACGATTCTTAAAGGTTAAAGTAGGCTTCATGAAACATGATTGCGCTGTCCAGCTTGGGAGCAACCAAGCTGGTGTGCGCTTCCTCGGTTTAGCCACAGCTCTCATCTCAAGCCTTAATGCATATCAATGTGCAGATGCATTAGAATTAATGCTTGAAAACACAACACCAGACAGACGCATGGTGCCTACGAGAAGGCATCTAGCGGAATTAATGTCGAGCCTAGAAGGAAGATGTCGCCTACCAAGCTTTGCGGAAATTGTCTACGGCTATAACGCGGTCATTATAGGAGCTCTTCGGGAGAGGGGGCACCTGGATTACCACCATGAGCAAAGCATCCCAGACTCAGGTGGATTATCGGCTCTTGTGGATGCCTTTCGTCAACTACAGAGAGTAGGCAGCCAAGAAATCAACTCTATCATAGTGGAAACTGATCGGTGTGCTGCTTGGATTGCCGCTTTCGGTAAGTGGTGTCTTGAAGTACCGCCATCAATATACGTCCGCAACGGGGAACCTATCATACATCAGCCGGGCTCTCAACTCACTATTTTCGTCGTGAATGATTCACCGGATAATAAAACTGAGGTCAAGGTGGTCAAGAGATATGAATTATGCTCTATCCAGGACCTAATTGTTCAATGCTCCTCACACGATAATGTCAACTTTCTGGTTACGCCTAAAACATATGGGTCTTTAATCTGGGGCCGCATCAAGTATCATAAATGGGCGATGGACGCTGTTCTCGCGGCACTTCCGCTTGCAATAACTCGCATTTGTGAGGCCTTCGGTGCCGAGTCCGACGGGTTCTCAGCAAATTTCCAACGCCCGCAGCCTTTTGCCGCTACGCGGCCAAGGCCATTCCCTAGTCGTGATATCATATTCAACACTATGTCTGTGGTATTCGACCTACCCGGTGATTTTCCTTTCAATTCATTAGCCTCCGCAAAGTCTTTCAGAGATTTACCCGAAGTCGAGAACTATTTCTGCATTGCAAGAGACCGCCACGAGTTAGAAGTAGACACATATTTCGACAATTCGTGTGGTCTACCAAGAATCGATGACATATCAATTACGCGGTTTTGGGACAAGCCCGAAATTATCCATTCTAATTCACATACCCAGTGTAGTTCATGCAGTCCATCTCAGCTTGATGCAGGCAGCACGCTACGTATCCTAGAGCTTTTCGTCATAAGACTTGTCGTCATATGCCGTTCGCTTTTCTTGCTATCTCTGTTCGACAGCATCGAAGATATATACCTGATCCCTCCATCGCGCGACATAACACTCAAATATGGCCAAAGCCATAAGATCGTCGACGTTATTCGAGAAATACTGATCAATGGAACAAAAGTGCTACAGCCGAACATACACGAGATCTCTGCAGAAACACGCATACTTCTTGGTCACTCAATCCACGAAGAGGGCTACAAAGAAACGGATCTTATGTTTTCCACACGAACTCACGTATTTTGGTACTCCGTGCTAGATGACTTCGTCCCACGAAGTACTGGAGTTTATTCCAAATCATCCTGTCGTGGGCGCCTTGTGCATGAGCGTCAGGCATATAGCACAGTTAAGGGAGGAAACTTTTTTCAAGCAGAGGATGTTGTCGTAAATGGGTCAAAGAAGTATTTAGAGTCTGACCCAGAAGGCCTCATCTGCACTTTAAAAACCAAATGGCAGCTTACTGCCGATTTGGACTCGCTTCATGGTCGGCTATGTCTTGTCATCCACCTCGACTCCAAAGAAAATTACGGTCACATCAACCCGCTTATCGCAATTGAAGAGTTGACACATTGTATCCTAGTGAACTGTGAACATCCCGTCAACAATTCAGCTATGATAAAAAAACCGTCGTGGGAATATCTCTTTCCCCACGATTTCCATGCATTTCCACTTGGCACAGATAAGCTGCCTATTATCCGAACTAGGGGTGTAGGGACGCTTCAAATGTACTGCCTCGGATGGGTATGGTCCATGTTGAACAGGCCCACAACTAAGGCGGAAATTATAATTCGACAAAGGGCCTGTGTAAACTGCTGTATCGAACTATGTGACAAATTCCCTCACGCAACTCTCATATTATAGGTGATACGTAGTTTATTAGTTATTATTGCAGAGTGGCGTGGGTACCAAGCTATCATTGATCTAGTCTAATAGGATAGGTTTTAATTTCTATATATTTAACGATACGTTTGCCCTCTGAATATGTCGTCCGTTGCTCCGCTAGGCCTTCCCTATCCAACCTTAGACTTACGCCAATCTCAGTATATTACTCAAGTCTTAGTACCATGCTATTCTTCAATACACATTGCTATTTATGGTGACCAACTCCCAACCCTAAGATATGTGTAGAGTAGTCAATCACCAACTAGACCATAACATCCCTAATATGTGTTCAACTTATTGCGACTAAGTGTCCTACCATGTGCTATAGCCGAGAACTCAACTCTTGATAGCGAATATTCGGCTATTACTAAGTTGCTAGACAAATTTTATGTAAATCATAAACAGAAACATATCCCAAGATTGCAGGCTACTTTGCTGTGCTAGGAAGTGCTAGGCTCCGAGTTTTGCAGGTTTATAGCTAACTTCTAAGGTAACTTTACACCCTACTCCGGCATGCTATTCTTTCGATATAACGGCGATACAACATGCTACCAATTCCTCTAACTGACAAGGAGTGCAAAATCTAGGGAAAGGCCACACCCCAGACGAAGTTGCCTTTCGTCACTCCATTACCGACTGAGACAGTATAGTGTGGCTCGATTAATTGAGTTGCAGTCATCCCGGCCTGCAACTATACGTGATGTATTTAATTGCAAAATGAGTGACCATACTATGATTTTAAAACTAAGAGCGGCCTAAAAGCATATTCATTTACATATTAAACATGTAGGCTTTATATATCCCAACCTCCAAAGATCTTATCTCTTCTATATCAAACATGAAAAATCCAAATGCATCAGCTACTCACATCCGTGGTTGATAGATCCCAGTTACATCTAGGGTCCTTCTTGCTTATAACATAGACGAAACCTCCAGAGTGGAAACCATAGGCGGCAAATATATCAAGATATTCCTAACTAATCAGTAAATGGAAGAATGAGGGATCTATGGTCACTTATGAGGCTAAAGGAAAGTCACCGTTCAAGCCCTATTTGAACCCTCGTCACACTGTACGATAACCCATTTAATTACATATTAATGATGCAGCAATACCTTCAACATTGTGCCGTATTCTGTATCCTAGCTAGCTCTATATAATAGACACTAAGGGGTATCTGACTTCAAATACCTCGCGGCGTTTTTGTATCGAGCAAAATCAGGAGTATCCATAAAATCTGGTAATAGCTCGGCCAATCTTCCCAGAGCCAGCTTTCTCAGCGCCAGCAGGATATCAGGACTCACTCCCTCAGTACACAGCGCAACCTCTAAGAAAACAATGATTGTTTTCAATATCTCAATCAGCTGCCTCTCCCGCTCGGCTTCATCGGCAATTTGACCAGCTTGTTCAACTTGCTGGTTGACAACCTCTAAGAGGTTTTGGGAGTCACTACCCAACACAACCACAGTAAACTCAAGAATGTTCAAAGCCAAGGCATTTAGATAACCCGGGTGGACGTCTTCAGCTGTCGCAAACAAGCCAGTTATGGCGCAGAAGATGGCTCCAAGGTGCTGAGCCCCAGTCCCTTTAAACTGGAATGTGGGCAGTCCCATAGAAGTACCATGATCATCATGACCTTTGGTTATCAAATGGAATCCCGATTCGATAAAGGGTAACATTGTCGATGCTGCCGAATCGATCCGGTATTTAATCGCGGCGCGAAGCAGTTCGATGAGTACGATTGCGAGGCCAAGAGCTTCATCATGCTCCTTAGCCTTAAAGCATGATCGATATTCTCTCCATGACCAGTTGATAAGCTCCCTAGCCATATATTCCATATTTCCTTCGAAAATCCTTCCCCACTGTATTACCCATTCTCTGCTGAACTTGTCCGATCCTCTCGCCTTTGGCGTCAGTGCTACCGCTCTCAAAAGCTCGATGCCAGCCCGCGCACAGATCTCGGCATTGACTTGATCCCGAATCATAACTGCGCTTGAAAGCCGCACTGCAAGAAAACGAATTGAGTCGTTTACTAGCCCCTCTCCATCCGGCCCAAGATTCTCGACATCATCAATAGCTTTGATCCAAAGCTTAGAAATAATGAAACAAAGGTGCCTCAACTTTGAACCATGCCCAACAGCAACTAAAAGCAGTTCAATGCCGGCTAGAACTAATGCTTCAGCTTTCCTCTTACCTTCTTCCAGCTCACGAATCGAGTTGGTCAGGTGTTCCTTCAGGTCATTCGCACGTCTCTGGACTACCATTTCCAACATCGACTCGCCAAAGTCCTTATACGAGATGAGCTTATTCATAGCCTCGACCCATGCATTGGCAATTAATTTGATGACATCTTCGTTTTTGCTTGAAATAGCATACTCCAGAATTTTGACTGCAGTCTGGGTTATCTGGTCTAAGACTAGTGGGAAGTGTTCTTCGTTTGGGCCTCGGACGGTTGTAGATGCAGCTCTATGGAGATGGAAGGATGTTCTTCCTGCAGTCCTAGCTATGCCGATAATACTAGAAAACATACAGCAACTTCGTGATATACTACCATTGTATCGTCCCTTTTTTCGTGTGTTGTGACGATCATGTGACTGTGTGGCTAACTCTATAACATCTTGGAATGAGTCTTGGCCAAGCTTGGTCAACTGTCTCAGAAAAGGGGTGTCGCCTTTTTCTATTTCCTTTTCAAAGAATTTCTCAGCTTGGTTGATGAGGTTATTGATGGTATCCATGCTACTCGTGTTAACAGCAGCCCTAAACACCATCCGCTGGATTTGTTCACGATTGTGTGACTTGGAAGCTCGAATTCCACCATAATCCGCAGCTTTTGCATCACTTTGTAACAGCATTTGCTTTATCTCATGATGCCCCCGACTGTCTGCAGCTTCGTAAGCTGTACCCATTGGCCCTATAGCTTTGTGAACTTTAGCCCCTTTGTCTAAAAGTAGACGAACGAGTTCTGAACTCCCATGGTATGCTGCTGCACGAAGCGCTGGCCCAACCAAACCACTTCGGTCATTGACCTTCACCCCACTATTAATCAGCTCTTCAATAGTTTCTAAGAAAGGGGCTAGTTGCATTCCTGGGTTGAACCCAGTGGCTGCGGCTGTCAAAGGGCTTCCGTATGTTTTGTGTCTTGCGCGAACATGTCTCTGGTTTGAAACCAGAAGTTTAACAAGCTTTGAATGACCGTAAAATGACGCAGCGTGAAGAGAAGTCCCAAACGGCCCGCTATTTTCGACAACCTTAGACTTCTTATAACCCCGAAGTATGGCTTCTGCACAGATGCAACACCCAACCATTGAGACTGCCTGTAGAGCCGTGCCAAATGAGCTTTGTATTGTCGCATTTGCGTTGGCGTGGAGAAGGTGTAACACAACATCCTCATGATGCTTTCTGCAAGCAGCTATCAAAGCTGTCTCCCCATCTTCGGTTTTTAGATCAAGTTCGGCTTTCTTATCAACTAGTAGCCGTACAACTTGCAGTTTTCCACGATGTGCTGCATAGTATAAAGGACTGCGACCCTTGTTATCTTGCGTATTGATATTAGTACCATAGTGAATCAACTTTTGAACTGTGCGTATGACATCATCAAGACCAGTCTCATTCTGTATAGCCCAATGTATTGGCATCAACCCATCATCATCAAGCCTAGCTGGATCGAACATGTTCCTTTCTTTGAAAATGTCGAACAGCTCAACAAGGCCAAAGTAACTGACGATGTGTTCGGGGAAAATCATATTTGGCACAGTCTTGCCTGAACTGAGCCGATATACCTGGAATCCTAACTGCAGATTTCTCTTCTCCCCGGATGCTTTGTCGATGTTGAAAAGTATCTGAAGTAGATTCAGAATTCCTTTGTGGCTTTCTCGGGGGTCCCCTCGAGCCTCAGATTCAAAGCTCCTCTTAAGGCAAGTGGCCCACCAAGAAGATGCAAACCCCATGAATGGATTTTTTTGCAAGATTGGTCTAAGGCTACCAGCATTGTACCAGGTTGCATCGCTTTGAGGGCCGTGTGAAAATTCCGGCAAGGATAAGTGAGATAAGCACAGGTGTGCAATCCGATGGTTGTAAATTGGTGCCTTGTGCGTCCTAAAGAACTCAAATATCGTTCGATGGGAGAATTCAAAAATCCCGAGATTCTCGTTAACATGGACTAGGTTCTTGCAGAAACGAGAAACAATAGTTGGATCCTTCGTCAGATCACAGTGGATTGTCTGGTCTACTTCCCCGTCAACGTTTAATGAAGCTGCCACCACAATGACCTCTTTTGGCATCGATCCCATATTATGCGATAGCAGTGCCATTGTCCTCTGTATAACCTGCTTTGAAACAGGTTCCAATAATGTATCGAACCCTTCAGCATAAGCTCGATACATTTTTCGCATTTCGTTCGGTGGGACAAGGCTCTCCAAAGCACTTAAGACCTGTGATTCTATGTCCATACCGCAGATATCCACTGCTTGTAGGGCCGCCCATAAAAACCTAAATCATGTATCAGCTTGTTTCAATGAAAAGAGTTCGACATACTAACATTCCATCCGCCCTTTCATTCAGCTCCCTAAATACTCGGTTCCTAAGCTCTGGCTTTCTCTGGAGAAGTAACGAGTTCAGACTTTTCTCCAAATAAATTTCTATATCACATTGATTTCTCTCAGTCGTAACTTCGATCGGAAACAACTTATATCCTTGTAGCTCATTGATCCTTCCACAATCGCGAGAGCTTATTGCTACACTAAGTAGAGGGCTATTTGCTTCGTTTTTGAGGTTCCGAACCAGATTATTGAGTCCGTTAATCAGTTGATACTGAGAATCCACCCGAAGTTGATCTAGTGCATCAACTATGATATATATATCGCGTTTTGATGAAGCTAGCAGCTTCATCAACTCTGATTCAATCTGCTGGGGAAGGGAATGATTGCCGAATATGCTGACTGACGATGCCGCAGATGTGTTGATGCTTTGTTCCAAAAATGTCGACAGCATGATTCGATAAAGGTTATCAGGTTCTTGATCATCTTCGTTCCCGACATAGAAATACAAGAGATGAATAGAATTGGGTCCGCTGGCTTCGTTTTGGCATTGATAGATGCTTTCAATCACACGAGACCTAAATAGATATATATGTTAGACCTTGCCTACCCATGGTTATGAACACTTACATCAGGGTTGACTTCCCACACCCAGCTATCAACCAGTTATAATTAGCTTCCTTGTTGTATGGGTGCGATAACTTACGGCGACCGTAAAGCCAGAGGAAGGAATGTCTTAACTCCATCTTTTTCCATGATTGAAAATCGCTCCTCAAAATTAGCCAGTCACACGTCCCTGAAGCTTCCCACTGTGCTTTCACTTTCCGGTGTGTCTCTAATGCAATTTGTTTCAAGGTCAGGTCGGTTTTGGTGCTATTGTCTACGCAATGCTAGTCAATGATGCAGTCTGTAGGACGGGAACTACTTAGGACTAACAGAAAACGTCACCATAATGAACCCCCTGAACAATACCGATATTACCAGTTTGGTTTATCATATGGTTGTTTGTAGACATTTTGAAGAATGTGTGAGTTTTTGCATAAATTATCGCGTTAGAGAGTCGTAAGGATAGATAACACGACCTCTTGTTCCGTTAACTGGGTAAAAACATTGGTGGGAAATCCGAATTACATTTAGAGAGAATGAGATATTTATGAACCGTATATCTAGTTTCCCCCTGGTTGTTTTAAAAGCAAGGAAAAGCCTACACTCCGACTAGTTTAATAAACCTGTTCCATATATAGGGGTCGGGTGAAAAAGTGGTAGCACATAATCCGTAGGCGAAGATAATGCATTGTCCTCGTAGTAATATAGGGGTTTACATGGATTGAGGCTCTTTTCAATCTAACCGAGCCATCCACACGTCCTATCACTTAGCTTATTACTAGATGCCTTATACCAGTACGATATACAATAGGTAGCTTGATTGTATACGAGTCTCAAATTGCTACTACAAGGGAGATGTGGATGGCCCACCCTCGATCATCTAACAACCAATGGAAATAGGCGATTCCTATAGACCTTCGCGTATCTGACTGTCCAGGCTGATCATCATGCAGGCCGGGCGAAAAGGCAAACTACCCTACTATAGTTGCAGGACGCGGTCATGGATAATCCTCCAACCAAAAATTCTCAGACCTTATAGTGTAACAGCGAGGTTCTTATCCGTAAACAAGGAGATACCGCTGAGGCGTATCATCTTATCATATTAATGCACCCCGGTCATCATTTTCCACTCACATGCTTATATCCTTACATGGTATATTCGGAAATGTTAAGAACCAAGGCACGAGTAACCAAGCTGAAAGTTAAAATAACACGCTACACTGCGTAGAAAGTGTAGCATTTTCGGAAATACGAGTGTCAGAACTTGCCGCCACACTATTCAAAAGAAATCATGCAAGACAAGCATGTGTTCCACTGCAGATATCATCGACGTTACGTGTTCCATAGTACCTTACGCCGGTTACTGGTTAGCGAAAAAAGGTGCCCCACCAAGTAATACCAATGGTGCTTCTATTCGGTTGCTAGCATACTTATGCTATTAGCAACACCACTCTGCGTGTCAGCCCTAGGGCCACAAAGACATATTTATATATAAGTCCCCCTAGGAAGCGATTAAGTCGTTTGGGCCTCTTTAAGGCCTCCCTCAGCTGTCTCGGTAAGGGCAGAGAGAGGATTTCTGAAACCGGTTATATGATATCGCAACGTAACATTGCGCCGTTGTGGCAATAGCGGCGAGAATAGTAAAGTCATTTCTGATTGGACAGGTCACCTAGTGTAAGGTAGTATTTATAATTAGGAACTTTTTGAAGAGAAAGAAGGAAAAAGCCTACAAATGGAGGGAAAGTTTCTACCTTTTCATATTTAATATAGTGTGATAATCTACATTAAAAAGCATCGTTGTAATAATAGGGGTAATAGGCACCAATAGTGTAGCTCAGCCACACCAAAGTGGCTATGCCCACGAAGACGTATACAAGGGCGTTCAAAATATCTACCTTGCGGTTAAAGAGGCCACATCTTCAACAGGCTATAGAATATTATCTAGACCCTAATATTATTTAGCTAGGCTAGCTCTCTAGGGGTAGACTGTATCGCATGACCTGCTCTAGTGCCTAACAATACATTAGCAGTTCTATGCAGGGGGTTTGAGAAGACATAGATACGAGGAAACCCCTATCAATACATTCTGTATACTACAGAATACCATTAGCTATAATTAGATAGGCTGTATGACCTTTTTAAGGGCACACAATCTCGCAATTCGACACCTAGAGTAATGAGCAAGGAAAAGGGTGACCATGGACTCTCAATTAGTATCTTTGCCCTCTTTATACCGTGTCTAGTATAGATAATCTAGTACTTACCATTAATACTATTAGGGTATTAACGGCGTTATTTTTACCCCGCCATAGTCCTCGCTAGGATTAGAAGCCTGGATGCATTTGTGCAGATAGCTCTGCACACCATTTATCCTCGGGGAGGCCAGAGAGCGATAAGCTTCCCCCCATTGTCAGGTATGCCAATCAACCAAGCTCATCTTGTCTACTCAGTGGACTCAGGGCCCCAAACTCCCACAAACCAAATTAATAGCGGCTATAAAATAAAATAGAAAATGACGTATACAATATTGCCTCCAGCGCAGCTTCACTGTCATGTAAAGGATGTAATTATGTACGTTTTGCTCTTAAGTCGTCTAAAGATATCTCTATTACGCATATTACGAATGCTAAGAATAACAGATGTAAGGTGGTTCTAGTTGACCTGCTCAATATATATATATATTCATAATTAAGAGTTTATAGGGTTAGTATTCGTATTTATTTAGGTAACTAACTACCAATTTAAATTTTTATTTGCCTTGGCATATTATAGCCATGTATTTGCGTATTCCTCTAGAATCTACCTTTCACATAAATTTAGGTTACATTACTGATCCAGACATTCTTCTATTCTTCAAGTACTCTTGCAAATGATCATCGAGCGACTAGTCACAGCAGAATTCAGACCTACATGTAGCATTTTCATTCGTAGTTCCCTTTTCTGAATTTCTAGACCTTTGTCAAATATAGGTGTGGGACGCTTCACACCTTCTGTATATATAAACTACCATACTTCCCAGGCCCTACTACAGGGCTTCTGATCTTTTTTTTACCTTTGAATATAACTTTATGCCTATTACCTCTACTATTATTAACAGGTTATAAGCCCGAAACAACTTACCTGTGTTTATTTTAGTTTTAATAAA